>UYYA01000831.1:0-30831 GCA_900624975.1 Angiostrongylus costaricensis | reverse complement strand
CTTCGTACGATAGGACATAATGGTGTCTCCGAGTGTACTTCGTCCAATAGGGCATGATGGTGTCTCCGAGTGTACTTCGTACGATAGGACATAATGCTGTCTCCGAGTGTACTTCGTACGATAGGACATAATGGTGTCTCCGAGTGTACTTCGTCCAATAGGGCATGATGGTGTCTCCGAGTGTACTTCGTCCAATAGGGCATGATGGTGTCTCCGAGTGTACTTCGTCCAATAGGGCATGATGTTGTCTCCGAGTGTACTTCGTCCAATAGGGCATGATGGTGTCTCCGAGTGTACTTCGTCCAGTGGGACATGATTGTGTCTCGGAGTGTATCTTTGCTATTTGGGACCACTGCGTGCTCTCAAATTTTGTTTTAAAAAATCGCTTTTTTCTAATATAACGAAAGCTTAAATTTTAAACAAATCTATAGTGAGAATGAAAGTCTGTTAAAGCTGTATATACATCTAGAGCGACAACGAGTTTTATATTCTGTGAAATTATCAAGAATTAAGTTTCTTAGTCATGGAACCGCCGAGAAACATCACCGGTGTCTCAGTCAAATAGAAGTAGTCACGGAACTGGAGTACTCGCTATTTGGATCAATAGATCCGAACATATGCACGTGTTCAAATCATGCCGAATTTCATTACTCCAGTACTTCGGCATATTTAGTATTGTACTCCAGACCTATTAGTAATGTGGCACAGTGATTCATCCTATTTTAACAAAATAAAATGTTTAACGGTAAAACAGATACTTGTGGCCTCGCACTCCCTCCTGTCTTTCTTCACTACGATGTTGATCTCAAAGAAAGGTAAAAAATGTGAAATTCTGCTTAAGAATTTATGGAATTGAAATTCAGCTCATAGTTTCTACCATGGTAATCCAAAAAGAAAGAAGCGAATGCATAAATGTCAGCCACAACACGGCAGAAGAGTCTTTTCCAGGCAGTTCCATGGTGTCTGCAGTGGCTCGCAGCGAAGAAACTCTTCTGTTGTTATGTTCCGAAGGCATTCCGATACGGAAAACACGATGTAGTTCGAAATAACAACGTGCAGGTAGTATAGAATATTATCAGGTTCCCACTTCCGGCTCTCTATTAACCTCGGCATTGAATGAATAATTCTTTCTACTTCTGTTCAGCAAACACGGTGCTATTTTATTTCTTTATTTACGTACAATCTGACGTTTCGGCGGATTTCGCCTTCCTCAGAGCCTGGAAAGGTCAAGTTGAATGCAATCTACGCCGCCAAACACCTCCATAACCAAAGAGAGAAAATGCTGAACCAGAATTTCGATCACATTGAACACAGAGTCTTTGCACACTCACTGCTTTCTATGATTCTTCCACTAAATATGTCACGTGGAGACCAACCGCACAGAGTCCACACGTAGTCCTACTGTGCCCATCTCATCAAAATAACAGGCCTATATACTGCCCAATATCACTCGTGATATGAACGTATTCGTAGACTGTTCCCGTACGCTTTACAAGAGATCAGATAGGCTGTGCCCGACGAGTATGTTGGCGAAACGGGTAGACCACTCTGCGTTCGTGTGAAAGAACACCTAGTCAGCAAACGTAAACCAAATACTCCACTAGGCACGCATGGCATCCAGAGGCATACCGGGGAGGACTTTGAAGTACTTGTCACGATCTTCGCCCAGGAATCGAGAACACAAACGCGCAAAACTCTCGAGGCATTCTGGATTAATTCCAAGGATCCGAAAATGAATCCCAGGGAGG
This sequence comes from Angiostrongylus costaricensis, assembly GCA_900624975.1. Lineage (NCBI taxonomy): Eukaryota > Metazoa > Nematoda > Chromadorea > Rhabditida > Metastrongylidae > Angiostrongylus > Angiostrongylus costaricensis. The sequence continues at coordinate 29,083 of UYYA01000831.1, read as the reverse complement.
AATGCCTCACTATCACGCGTGTTATTGGGCAGTATATAAGCCTGTTATTTTGATGAGATGTGCACAATACGATTCCGTGTGAACTCTGTGCGGTTGGTCTCGACGTGACATATTTAGTGGAAGACTCATAGAAAGCGGTGAGTGTGCAAAGACTCTGTGTTCAATGTGATTGAAATTCTGGTCCAGCCTTTTCTCTGTTTGGTTATGGAGTTGCTTGGCCATTTAGATTGCAGTCAACTTGACCTTTCTAGGCTCTGAGGAAGACGAAATTCGCCGAAACGTCAGCTTTTACCTTGCACCTTGTAGGCAAATAAAGAAATAAAATAATATTTCGTGTTTCCCAAACAGAAGTAGAAAGAATTATTGTCAGAATGTTTTTCTATTTTTGCTCAAGTGCTTTTCATAGCTGAGAGAGCAGAGGAATCAAAAAGATGTTCACGTCCGGGTTATTTTTATGCCTAAGTCTAAGTTTTGCCAGAATGATCGTTTAACAAACGTTATGTTAAAAAGAGAGATCTCAAATAAAAATCTCTTTTCATAAGTGTTTTCAACTTCAAGTCTATAAGACGTTCCCAAGTGCGAATGACTTCAGTGTTGCAGTTGGCAAGGCCCAAGCGAGGGAATTCGGATCCTAGTACCAACCTTCGCAGTTCTATTTGGCGTTGCCATTCATCTATTTTTTCAAACTCTATTGTCCTTTATTCTTATAGACGAATGATTGTGTCTGTCAACAGCCGGTGTTGCTCGCCGGCGGCGATCTAAATTCGGATTGAGAGCAGGGACTACTCTTGGCAGTTCTAGAATCTTTCGCCTACCCTCTAGCACTCGGTTGAACTGCCAATATTTTGTTAAAAGAAATGGGATGCTCCAACTTTTTCTCATTTTCAAAATTACATCTCGGCTTCTAAGTTTTTTTTCACGAAACTTTTCTTGAATAAGGTGCGGAGGAGTTGAACGAGAGCGATATCCATTCGATGACTCTTATGTCTTTCCGAGCAACAAAGCAAAAGTCAAAGTGAATGAAACAAATTTGATGGTCTTGAGCAGACTTAGCACTGTGAGGCCAAATCTCTACTCACTTCAGGCAGTTTCCGTGCATTCCACCCCTGAGCACGCCCTCATGAAGAACTTAATACCCAATGAGGTCTGATTTGCATTTATTAAATCCTTCACTTTATTACTTTTTATGAAAACATGCTTTAAGGTGACCTTTACGGAGGTGAACACTGATGTTCCTCTACACTCCGAGGTTTTCCTTGAAGGTATGTAATGTTAGTATGCTGCGTATTTACTGTATTGGTTTATAACGCTCCAAAATACTTTTACACACTGTCCTCCCAAGTCCAAGAGTAGTTGCCATCGACAGAGAAATAATTTTGTAAATGAACTGGGTTATCGCAGGATTAATCGGTTTTGCTATTTTAGACTTTGCTTTGCTTCAAAGTAGTTCGGTACCGTGCTTCTCTTCCTCACTTGGTACGATTTCAGCTCATCCTGGTGCCAGCGGCAAGGTGGACGTAATCATCGCTCTGCTGAGAGAAGTGATCTCGGCGAAGAGGACGCAACATCGAAACCAACAACTCTGCTCCTTTTGGGAGCGCATCATCAAACGTCTTGAAACGATCTCCCTGTGGGGATATCTTTCCTTGATTGCTATCAATATAACCATGTTCCTCTATCCGGAGGTATGGTACTAAAGTCACAGCAATACTTTGCTCACTTAGGATTCTTGCAAGGTATTCTCAGAAGATAATTGGAAGACATACATTAGAAGTGTATAGCTCTTGTAAACTGCTTAATATAACTACTATACATAGCCATATCTTGACATTGTGCCACATTAGCCAGTTGCTTTAACGAAATCCTGCGCTTCTCAGGGTGTTGGCACGTGAACCCTTTTTCACGGTATGAGTACCAAAAGCGAAATGGTGACTTATACAGCAGACTCATCCTTAACGAATGAAAGCCTCAAAAGGCTGGGTCAACGATTTTGTTATTCATAAGCTACGCAATCACGGGACGTTTTTTTTTTACAAAGGACAATTCTATTAGTAATCTTGAACGGATGATAAAACGCTTTAATCGGCATGACCAAATGAAGATCGCCATATAAACTGTGAATTACAGTTGTATTCGTCGCCCTGAAAATATACCACGCTGCAATGAGTTTAGTGTCTGGTTATCAAGTACCTTTCTCTCCTATGTCCACATATCTTCTTGACAGAGAACTATGTTAGAATCTCAACACGGATTTTCTAGAAATTCTCTCGAATGCACAATTTTCCATAAAATAAGACAGGTTTTACTTCACAACCTCTTGGCTCTTCTCTGAGGGCTGCTGTGCTCAGCGTTTTATAACAATTCAAATTCTTGATTTTTCCTCATCTAAAAAGCTGATTCCGAACAGCATTCAAAAGGCAATGGTTGGAGGGAAATCTTTTCGAGTTCGTAAGAGAACTTGTCTTAACAGTAGTTCCTCTTAGCGCGAAAGAAAGAACGCCAATGTTGCTGGTTATCACTATCTGACTTCTTCACGTAAATTAATTTCCCACACGAAATTTTGAAAACACTGTGCCAAAAACAAAAGCCCTGAAAATTTAGCATGTACTTATATACGAAGCAGTAGTACTTCACAACTCAGACTGTTTATTTGGATCAATCACAGACAGTTCGTTTTTGCAGTATGACTGACTCTTCGTCATTGACTGTGATAATTGTGATCTCTCCTTAGGGAGTGGAATGATGTACTTTGTTTTCTAATGCTACCGATAAACTTCTATTTCTGTTGTTATTAGTCAGAGGCACAATGGAGGACAGAGTGGATGAGTGAAAAACGTCCAATATTTTAATTAAAGGACAAAAATAAAGGATAAAGCTCTTAACGTTGATCATTCCCTAGGGGATGCGCCATGCATTCGACTTCATGAAGCATCGTTTGGAGGTGACTGAATGCTCCTATGGCCTTTACTATGGCTTGCGGTGGCCAACCGATGTATCGAGCTAGTGCTGCTATCCTCTCAGACGACAAGCCTGGTACCAATTTCTCGACCTCAGAGAGATGGAAGGCTTGGTGGGCCATGGGGACCGATTCCACGCGCATGTTGAAAGGCACCTCCGACCACTTTGCCACGTACGCCCCTTTTTTAAAATTTTATTTAATTTTAATTTTGCCCACGTTTTAATTAGTATTTAAAATTCAACTCAAATCCTTCGCGACAAAGAGCGAAGACACCGAGTTCACCGAGTACAGGAGCCTCAATTGTATTGCGGTAAAATGGAGAAACTTGCATTTCATTCTGTAGGAAAGGCTATACTTCTCCTTCAGTTCATAAAGTTCACTATAAGCTAGTACCACTCGCCCAAAGTTGAATGACAAAACCATTTCCGATCATATATGAGACACGCGTGATTCATATCGTCACGATTCTCTGAACGACCAAAAACGGGCCCGGTGAGATATGCGCGGTCTCTACAATGTTCAAAGTGCTTAGCATTTCGTTTCAGTTTATTGCTAGGCTGTATTACAACAAAATTCTTCCACATAGTTCATGCGTCAGAATGGATATGAAACAGTCACATCATCGTAAACAAAAGTGAGACATCTTCGCTCTCTCAGTTGGACAGGCAGGACATCAGTGGATTGACAGAGTACAAGCCACCATTCATCGTCTGCGTGTAATATGAGGACACTGGCTCTGTAAAGCTAAACGATATCACCAATTTGTTTAATATGCTACCTTGAGGGCATTTCAGAAAGTCAGGTTGGCCATGGCTCTGTCGACAACAGACGAGGGCCAGCAACTCCAAGTAGGCGAATGCCACCAAATTCATCATCATACATTTAGCTACTAGCTGCTTAGCGATGTACGAACTGATCACTACCGTTATCGCTGCTTTTCTTCAAGAACAGAAGCTTTTCGCCCTAGACTAATTTTATAGGGTGAGGCCGTGCGTGGGCTACCACTTACCCATCTCATCTTGGGGAATCTGCACATTTGCTTATTTCTTTTCTGATTGTTATGATGAAGCACGGTTATTCTATAGAATACATGGATAAAGAATTTAAAATAGACACAATATAAGTTATAGAACACTCCCAAAGCGAAGTGTTTGTATGATGGACCGTAGTAACTTACTAGCATATCAATAACACGCTAACCATTCATATCCATAGAGCGATAGAGCAAAGACTTTTGAATTCTGCAACGTCTGAAATCTTCCAGTTGTCGAAAAAATTTTGTTTAGTATTAAGAAACAAGCAAGTCCATAAGGGAGAAAGGAGAAAGCTCTCGGTGTTGACCAATCCTAGAGGTACATCGCGTTTGACTCTATTAATCACCGTTGAAGGTGATTTGGATGCGAATCTGGCCTATACAATGACTTGCAGTTGCCTATCGATATATTGAGTCAGTTTTTTTCGTACAACACACGTCTGACACCAATTTGCTGACCTCTGAGGTATGGTGAGACCGAAGCGCGGTAACGAACTGATGACCATGGCATCTTTAACCACTGCACTGCTCACCTCCCTTGCAAGTCCATAAGAACTAGAAACTAAGCACTGTCCTAAGAGGCGGGCCGCTAAATCCAGTGAGTACGATACATACAACACCTTCGCGTCATGCTATTGCAGTTTCAAGCTCTTGAGGAGCGATTCGAGCGTGGTTGCGCACAAAGTCGACAGAAGTGAACTCTATCCAACATTCGACAGCAAATGCATCTATGGAGATGTGAAAGTGTTGAGAAATCATTCCAGAGGCCATGCAATCACTGTATGTCACAATAAAAACTTATGGGGGAATTAGCAATAAAAAGTAGGCAGACTACAAGAAGACGAAATCCTTTCAGCACTACAGGGAAGTTGAAGTGGCATTTTAGCAGATGCATGTAGTATATGGGAAGCAGTTAGGACTCGCCTCCAACAAATAGCACCTCGTTTACTCTAGGAGAGGCTAACAAGCTACCCATAGGTATATCTAGCCCTGATGTTCAGAACTCAGCAAGTTATAGACGAGTATCAAACGCTAAACACCACTGATCATGGAACAGCCCCTGATACGTGGACGTCGGACAGGACGAGTACGGAGATTCTGCGAAAATCTCAGGGCTATTCTGGGGTGCCTAAATCACAAAGGACTAAGGTAACGATCTGTACCTACAATGAACGCTCACTCTCATCTGAATCCTCCATACAGGACTTGATCATGCAAGGTGGCATGACGTCATCGGGCTGCGTTACACGAGAAGGTGCCGCTCATTCAACGTCGGCTATGACACTGAAGAAATGCTCGTCGGAACATGCTACAATAGAGGAGTCGGCTGCGTCTGCGTTCTCGTCATTACGAATTTGGCCAGGAACATCGATTCATTCGAGAAACTAACAACCCGAATGGGACGAAATGGACGTTTATGGATGAAGAGAAGTGGATCAATAACAGCTTTGACATTACTCGTCATCTATGCAACGACATCAAGCTGTGACTAGCACGAAGTCGAAACGCTCTATATAGACTTGGAGAACTTTTACAGAGAAGATCAACAAGAATCAACAAGGATTTATCAACAGAATCAACAGATCAACAAGAATCAACAAGGATTTATTTAGTCTTATTTATTTATTTTAGTTCATTAGTTGGCTGCTGGGAAGATACCCTTCTCGGGAATACGAATCGAATAACATCGATAAGGAATACGATCGGCTCATTTAACACTTTCACAATAACGTTATGAAAGCCGAAAGTTCGAAATTCACCATGAGACGTCTGTCTCTAGAAAGAGAAGAGCGGTCGTTATAGTCGAAGGTGCAGAGGCCAGGAAAAGCGTTCGCAATGGCCACCGAAGTTCGCCAATTACAAAACCAAGCTGTGTGCATTTCGAAGCCCAGACGGAAATGTTACAGATTCCAGAAAAGCTGTGGATAAAACCATTCACGATTATTACTCCGATCTCCTCAATAGTAAACTCCTCGGCCCCAATACGAAGTAAGCAAGAATGGGCACGTCGTTGCACTGGCTATGCCTTGCGAAAATCAACATTGTATTTCATCAGTGAGCAATTGAACAACACCAGGTCCGCTCAGGATAAGATCTGAACATCTGAAGAACGTTCCGCCTGTCCTCAAAACATTCGGCTCTTCACATATTACCTACTGAAATGCAAGGTTTATATTCAGTGGACCAGCAATACTGTATCACTGTTCGAGAAGGACCACCTTTATGATTCCGGCAGCCATCGCCCAATCTGATTGCTGTCTGTCCTCTACAAGCTTTTCACTCGAGTCATACTAAATACGACTGGTAGAACAGTGGATGACGCCCATGTGTGCAAGCAAGGCTTCGAAAAGGATTTAGTACGGTGGACCACATCCACACGATAACAAGAGTCACTGAAGTATCGCAAGAGTACAAGAAACCGCTCTACCTCACTATCAACGGTTTCAGAAAACCTTAAGGGATTAGTTGAGAACCTACCTATTACCTACACTGTTGTTGAAAGCTGTTGAAGCACTGTTGAAGAAAGCTATGGGTAGCCACGGCGTCCCTGCTCATATAAAAATTCTTCGTGAGTTATATAAAAATTTAGCGACCATGATATCGCCGTTTTAAAACGATATTAACAACAACGTCAAAAGAGGAGTTAAGTAAGGTGATACCATCTCGCCAAAAATATTTACCGCCATCCCCAGGAACGTGGTACACGCTGGAATGGAAGAACAGGGGAGTGAAAAGCGTCGTCAATTACAGCAATAATAAGCATTAGCAGGCGGAACGAATGCTAGCCGACTTTTATAACACGCTTGTAAAGACTGCTCTTCCACGAAAACTCACAAAATGGATTCTAATGAACGGAGTGGTTTCGTCTGCCCTAACTGAGCTCAACATCATGAATATATCTGAATGCTCCAGCTAGAGAGTCAACATGATCAATGACTTCGTTCTAGAAGGTGGAGAGGAGAAAGCGTTGGTTGGGGAGCTTCCTAGAGCGTTGAGGATGTAGTGAGCAGAACAAAGAACACCACACTCCGTGCTTAGACTTTTGTCCCTACGATTCTTCTTGGCTTAACATCTGCGTGAGAAACCTCGTCACTGCGTAAGCAAGATGATAGACTACTCAACGCTATACAAAGCGCATTTGAAGTGAAGGTGCTAGGAGTATCCCGTGCCACACAGGTCAGTGAAGAGATCTGAAGCTCCGACGTATGTGAGCGATCAAAAATCAGAGGCGCCATTCTATACGCAAAACTGTTGAAAGTGTGCCGGACATGTAATGCGTAAAAGAAAACCTAGGCAATTCTAAAACTCAAATGGGAAGGTATTCATGAACTAATCGCCGCAAGCAGGTACCCTGCATATCGCACCTTCTGAAGTCTTCTGTGTGTGATCCATGTGTCTTAGTCCATAATTTTTTGGAGACATTCAATTTTTAGGTCGTCACTTGCCACTACGTTTTTGGTGTTAACAAATTCTCATTCAAATTCCAAACGGACCATTTTCCATTCGTTTTCCATAGTAACACGAAATGCCACCCAATACGAAACGATTTCGTAGCCAAATAATACTTTTATGGATAAAGATCAATACTGACTCACTCTCGTATATGGCTGCTCATTCTCGTATATATTCAAGAGAAAAATGGGAAATGTCAAGAATTTTTTGCATAACACCGAGCAGAAACGAAGAAGAACTGGGGCGGGAACCAGCGTACTTAGTGGAATAATGATTATGTGGAGTTTTCGGAACACAAAGAAGGAACGTTAATCCCATTTAGAATTTAGAAATCCACTATTTACAAACTGTTCTCAGTAGCAGGCGTCAGATCACATCTGCACGAGTTGATGGATCAACCAAAGCATAAGTTTGGCTCATCCCCATCAGTACTTCTGTCGGTCGATTTCCCTTGATGGACAGCCTGACTAGGAACGGAAATGTGAAGCCAGTGATTCTACACGCTTGAGCCGACCTCTCAACACTTCATAAGCCATATTAAACATAAAACTGCGCTAAAAACCACTACTCAGTGACTAATATAAAGTGCAGCATTCCAGTTCCAATAAATTACGACTTTAGCAGATTTTATAAGTAAATTCGTACTTACTACGATGCCTTTTTGACTCTTGATTCACCTACCAGGCAACCACTGTCTCACGTTACACGGAATAAGCAGGTTTATAGATGGTTGCGGGACCTCGAGGAGTATCCAACCAAACATCCAGTGATAATCAAGGAAAAAGTTGGTTACGGCATTGTCGAGCTCTCTAACTAGGAAATCAGAGAGTGCTAACAAAAGGAGTGGAAACATTAACAAAAAAGTGTTTCAAAAGAATACTATACGAATTCCCAGCATATCTTGTCGAAGCAGAGGAACTAAAGGCATACAGCGCAAACAACGAGCCATTACAGGAAAAGCTGTCAACTACCTACATGGACGTCAACAGTCGTTTTTTGACATTAGGGGATGTAAAAGTGCTTCAAATAACAACCTCCACCAATTTCAACTATAGGTGTGAAGAGAGGTAAACTCGTTTGCATTGGAGAAGAAAGTCCATCTACACTATAGCGTACAGTGAAACTGAGACCACACTCATCCAATCAACTTCGAAGTCAATAGCGAATTCGAATTTGCCAAAAACAACCACAATTCCCTATTTCAGCGGCTTACGTGTTATCCACTACACCAACCGATGCCTTCACTTCCCTTTCCTCTCGAGAAGTTTTTACTCTAACGCTTCCTTCAACAGTCACACGTCAACATGAATGATTTGAAAAATAAATCTATATCCAACTTTGTCAAGTTGAAGCTAAAGCAAAATCACAGTGTCATCACTTCCACCAGCCCTTTCCGTCAATTTTTTCTCATAGCAGCTGTGCCATGAAAAAAGTAAAGTCAGACGCACTTCGTCAACAAAGGATTTCACTATCAAGTGCGTTCGGTGATCCTTCCGTCATCGTTTGCGGCTCCCACGCAATATTTGCAGCCAAACTAGTTAAGAAGTACACTATTCTATGACGCCATATCCCCAACCATCTTTAATGCGATTGCGCCATCGTTCCGCTCATTTTTCTTCCAAGGCTAGAGTGTATTTCCAAAACACAAAATACTGACTCACCGTATCTCGCCACATGGTTCCAAACCTCATCATTATTCCTGCTCTTCGATATCACAGCCTACCTAGCTTTCTATCCGCGCTTTATCTCTTACAACCAATTTCCTATGAAAAATCTCAAGAGTGGAATGTACTACCATGGCAGTTTTTGCACGATAATGTCACGGTACTAAATGTTCCCTCATAATAGAATTAGTAAGTATCCATCCACTTTATTGTAGCCTAAGTGCCTTCTGACAGAATAATTGTCAACATATAACAACCGTGTTGCGCTGAATGTAATGCTTTCTACGCGCAAATGATGGCGCCCTCGACCTTAACTCATTACGCCCCGTATGAACATTACAGCGTTCATAGCGGTATGGAGCAAACGACAACTATAGCATCCACATTCAATTTAGTGGGGCTATGCATTCCTTCGTCTACAAACGATGATTAATGAAGTCGAATGCACGCCGCATCCCAAAGGGATTGATCAACGCCGACAGCTTTATCCTTTATCTTTTTATGGTGATTGTAAAGAATGTGAAAATATTAAAAGAACACCGAAATAGACTCAAAATATGGGCAAATACTTCGAAGTACTGACAGAAATGTATTTGCGTAATGGACCATAGTATTAGACAGTGGTCACATCATCCATACCTATGCGGGCCATAGAGGCTCAAGCTTTAGAAGCAAAATCTATGGTAAATAAATAATCCACATCCACAGTAACACAAGTAACTTTTTATTACCCACCAAACAACGCAAAACATCTATGCGGACAACTTATATTTACAATCGAAAAAACTCCTTAGTGGAACTTCACCGTTTACTAAACTTGCAACAGAACTCCAGCGGACTTAACCGCATGTCGTCAACTCCAACCTTGATGACACAGTCAGCTTCATCCACTGATATCAGCTGGCCTATCACTCCGAGTTCATCACCATAGATGACACGAGTCTACAACAGAAATCAGTTTAAGAAGATGGCAATTCAAGACCTAAAAAGAGAACTAAAAAAAAAGCTAAATTATCAGAATCAATCACTAAAAAATGACAAAATAATACGTCATAATCATAATACGAAAACACGGTTATCGTGCATCATTCTTTGCAAGTCCATCCTTATATCAAGAATACTTTAATTGACATACAAAGTCGCCTTCTTGAGGCTTAAGAGGCTCGATTTGGTCGAAGTCGGCTGTCGCAGAGCACTTTAAGTCAGGAATATAAACTTGACATCTTCCATCCTGAAGAAAATCTATTCAACATCTTCAGAGGAGTGACGGATTATAAATAAATCAAACAGTATGCCACAGAATCACAAAGCGAAATATAATATAGGAATATAAATCAATAAACCTGAACACTTGTTACGATTGCTTCACGATCCTGGAACCGATCCTCATCATGATTACTCTTGATGGTCACAAACAGATCCTCCATTACCCATTCTCCACCTTCGAGGAAGTGAGCAGCTGCACAAATGTGTTTTAGATATAAAGATTTTCGACGGACAAACATAAACAATACAGTCTAAAAAGAAGAGAAACATACGAATCTTTTGTCCACCGAATGAATCATACGTATTGCGGACATACGGTGACGGCGCGGAATAGTCGTACATGCCACCTGGTGTCATTGGATTGTAGTTACCTAAATTCAAGAAGTATCCAAGATATCCAATATAATAGAAACCTTAAAACATGCCCATAGGAGTTTCTGGAGCAAAGCCAGGTGTCTGAGGGTTGAGATTTGTGCCAGGAGTCGGCACACTATACGACGGCGAAGCCGGCGCTTCATATTGTGGTTCCTGCTCCTTGAACAAAAAATTCGACATGAATCACTACAACTACAACAATGACAAACAATACGACTGAAGTAATTAAGAGATATTACCCACCTCTTCATCACTACTTCCTCCTCCGTTAGCACCTGAAGCCGACGCTGGTTCGTCATAAACAGGAGTTCTACCTCCGTCGTATGCAGGAGTGCGCCCGCTTTCATACAACGGCGTCCTGCCGCCATCGTAGGCCGGAGTTCTACCTGTGTCGTACAACGGCGTTCGACTACTATCGTACATAGGTGTTTGTCCGCCATCATATGCTGGTGTACGCCCACTATCGTACGCAGGTGTATGACTACCATCGTAAGCCGGAGTACGACCACTAATAGGTGTCCTAGAATTGTCGTAAGCGGGCGTGTGTGAGCCAAATGGCGTCCGACCTCCTGAAATTTCAAACTAAATTGCTATCGTTCCCAGGATCAACTTTCTCCTAACCTCGGCAATGGAATATGAATGTGTCGTTTTCTTGTTCAGCAATCGCGAGGTTTTTAAACAGCATACATTTACTTCCATAAAAACACAATACAATACAACGCTAACTGACGTCTCGGCAGTATCGCCTTCTTCAGAGCCTGGAAGGGTATACTGATATACAATCTACTAGGCCAAACGCTTCAATAACACTTACACAAAGACGAAAGACTCTTTGGTAATTACACGATCAACAACTTCTCGAAAAACGTTGCTCGAAAAGTTGCTTAACCACATTCCAGCTCACCGTACAAACACCCAAATGTTCCTAGAACGTCTACGTAACGCGTCTCTTAATAACGCGTACGTGATGGAGTCTTTCGACGTTACCGCACTGTACACCAACGTATCGAATGACTCCGCAATGCAAGCCATCTTCGAACTTCCTGTTGAACATGAAGGAAGAATAAATATGCATGGCTTGTCCATCCAGCAGCTAATGGCTCTCTTAAAGTAGTGCCTAAACTGCTCGATTTTCAGATGGTCTGGGAAATATTTCGCGCAAATAAGGGGGTTGGCAATGGGACAGCGATTGGCACCAAGCCTGGCCATTGTGTTTATGTCTAAGATAGAAGCCCCTGTTCTCGATCTCCGGCCACTACTCTACTGCAGATATGTAGATGATTGTTTTGTCGTCTTCTCTACGCCGGAGGAGATGGACAAATGCTTTGAATTATTGAACAAGCAGTCCGAGTACACATAAAGTTCACCCGGGAGAAACCAAGAAAAAACTGGCTTCCGTTTTTGGACGTTTAAATAAACCTATCAAGTAGCGGTTACCTGACAAAATGGTATCGAAAGGCAAGTAACAAGAACATTCTTGTTCATTTCCTTTCTTCCCACCCTTCACACACAAAGAGGGCGATTGTGAGAAACATGTTTCGAACATGCATTATGCACTACCAGGGAAGTAAAGGAAGAATCACGCGACTTGGCTCGGCAAATAGCCATCTCCAATGGCTACGAAATAGTAAACCCACGAGATAAGTTTACAAGGAGAACGACGCGCCCACGCGAAACACTTGGCCAAAAGAAAATCCCGTTTATGTTGCCTTTTATAAGCGATGAAGTAAGCGCAGCTATAAAATGATACTTAAGAAGGGCAGGTTTAGAGGAATCGATAGCGATAGTTGAAATACCACCGTCTACTCTACGTTGCCAATTAGTTAGCACCCGCCTGTATGACCGTCTGTGTGAAACAACAAATTGCGTAATTTGCCCTTACGGCAGGGACGGTGATTGCATGACTTGCATGACAGGCATAGGATACAAAAGCATAGCGGAGACGATTTTGAAGTAAAAGTCAATATCCTTGCATGGAGTCCAAAACACCAGTGCGAAAACTCCTAGAGGCTTTTTGGATCAATGCCAAAAACCCTACAATGAATAGCAGGGATGAATGCCCGGAGGTCATACGCGACCTGATCCCGTACGTTCGCATCGATTTTTGATGTGGGATGGTGCAGTCGTCAACCACATGCGACTATAATCAGCTGTTCTAAACTTCCTCATTGGAAGTCACGAAAAAGCGGTGGGTTTTTCGAGAAGTTGTTGATCGTGTAATTACCAAAGAGTCTTTCGTCTTTGTGTAAGTGTTATTGAAGCGTTTGGCCTAGTAGATTGTATATCAGCATACCCTTCCGGGCTCTGAAGAAGGCGATACTGCCGAAACGTCAGCTAGCGTTGTATTGTATTGTGTTTCTCTATGGAAGTAAGTGTATGCTGTTTAAAAACCTCGCGATTGCTGAAGAAGAAAACGACACATTTAAATTGCTATCGTCAACAATGGGACTACTTTAACGCACTATGCTTAAAATATAAGTCTTTAAGGTAGGAAATCGCTTCATTAATGTTTAACTCGTAATATACTCGAAAACCATTGACAAAAACTCATACTTCGCATTAACAATACAAGCTGTTTTGGTGCCGAGCGTTCATTAAGAAAAAAGTGAAGACGATACAACAAACCATCATCCATGCCGTACATAGGCGTCTTCGCACCAGAACCATACATAGGAGTTTTGCTTCCAGCATACATAGGTGTCCGACCATCTGCCGCGAAAGGAGTCTTCGCGAACTGTGCCAAAGCAGATATTGACCCTCCAGGTGTTCCATCTCCAACGCACGCTATTCGTGATCTGTCCACGGAAATCGTCTAAAAGCTAACCATATTAGTGGCGCAAGATCACGAAACAAAGTAAAATCGACAAGTAAATTTGTGCTGCAACAACCTTGCACTGCGTATGAAGCTCCACCCGAACAGTTTGTTCCGTAGCATCTTTTACAATGCCAAAGTAACCCTAAACAGAAACTTACTGAATTCGACAAAGGGTGAAATAAATTACAACAAGAAAATGGGATTACCTTGAGAGGTCCTTGAGTAATACGCACACTTTTCCCAATTATGGCGTTGTCTCTGCGAACCTTGTTGATTCCAGTCGCTGTTCCTGTGCTAGCAAAACCAGCTAAATGATCAAAATTAACGCTAAAATCAAATGATTGCAACTTGAAAATAGGCTCCAGTGTGTTGAATTCAGAGAACCAAAAGAACGCTGCGAAGAGTTTTGAAATAAATACCAAACTGAATTCCGATCTAAATTAAGGTCCGAAAATGCAAAGCAAGAAATCATTAAAAATAGCTCAAATACAAGAAAAAATTCAGAAAAACCCAACAAAAACATCCTCTTTCCACTACACTGTACCAAGCAACGCTTTAAAAAGCTATTGTAACAAAATTTAAAAACTTCAGCTCACAAAAAGACTCACCTACATGGTTGGAGGGAGTCTTTCCTCCAAAGCTATAACCACTCACACTCTGAGAGCTTGAGTGCGCGGGAGTAGCGCTGCCATTATGACGAGGCGAAGCAAATGGATTTGGACTCGATATACCAAGTCTATTCAATGAAGGCATATCACCTAGACAGAAGCAAATAAAGATTACTTTCCGATAGTTCTAAGAAGTTTAAATGTGGAACGATGACCCCACCTCTGCCTGCACCAACACGAGCTCCAATTAACAGAAGATGGCGAGCCTTGCAAACTATCACACCGCCATTTTCCAAATTCTTCCGCGAAAACACGAATACCCAAGAGCGATAAACATGTTTGATTTCTCCCTGTCTTTCTTCCTCATTCTTTTTCGCCTTGAAATTGATAAATAAAAACCGAAAATTGCTAAACCGAAAAAGCCAGTTTGTGCAAACGAGAGCTACTTACAGCAAAAGGACCATCGATAATTTTCACAATGTCTTTGCATTGGATAGGATTCTGTTGACTGTCCAGCGCTTGTGAATGACGTGTGTCCTTTTTACCTTGAATTGCCTGTGGTTTTACACGAACGACCTGGAAATAAGATCCAAGACTCAGGAAACACAAGTACAGGAATGACCAATTAAAGTGTTTTTTTGAAATGACAAACAAAAATGAAGCAATACACGAACAAATACGGTTCATCAAAACAATCATTTTTACCAGCTCACTTTCCCATGTTGATTCAGAACCTCCATGGTTTCCTTTTCGAGACGGACGATCACACCTACAGTCTGTTGATCAAGCTGCACAAGATCATGAAATTGGAATTGTCCTAATGAATCAACTCCCGTAGTTACATCTGCGCACAACTGTACATCTCGAGGTCGAGCTTTCATCTGAAATGAGGTTGTTTTAGCTGAGTCAATACAAGACCTATGTAAAAACAGTGAGCTCTCACTTCATCCATACTCAGGTCACTCAACACGACTACAAGGTTGTGTTCGACACGAACAATAAGACCAGTATCTCCCTCATACCGACCAGAAATCATTTTCACATGATCTCCAGTTCGGAAGTATTTACGTAACTCAAATATGTTCAACGTCAATGGCTCCTGAAAAAATGGAAAATTTTGATCATCGTAGATAATACTCCCTCTGTATTCCCTTGACAACGGATGACTAATAAAGTAAAAGAAGTAAATGAGATTATCAACCTTCAAATCCTCATGATCTGGTAGCATCACAACCTTTGGTCCATCAACGCTTACGACTTTTCCACGTAGATTAACCAACTCGCCTTCAGTGACTTCCACATTATCACCAGGAGCGAAAAAGTGCGTATTGTCCTTGACAGTTGTGGATTCTACTTAAAAATGCAAAGTAGTTGGTAACTGTTTTCAGTGGGTAACAAGAAGAATAAGCAGTGACCTACATTCCCTTTTAAGGTCCTCACTTGTGTCCTGGAAACGCTCCAACTCGGCAAGAGTTGGTTTAACACCTTCTGCAATCTAAAACCAAGAACTGCGATTTTTACTTTGAAGTATATAAAATAACTTTGCAAATAAACTTACTATTGCATTCATTGGAAAAGACTTGTAAAGGAATCCACGGCGATAACTGTTTCCTTCAAAAATGACGAAATCGCCGTCATTTGTTACTTCGCCACCAATTTCTCTGTTAAGGAAACATAGGAAACTATGCGAAAATAAACGTAAACAAATGAACGAGTGAAAATTAATAACTCACTTGATTCTGTCCAAATCGAAAAGCCGTGGCATAGGACGGCGTTTAACTTTGTGAACACGGTCGGCATCCTGGGAAACAAAAACGGATAGAGTACAACAGTATGAAGTGGAGACGAAAACCCACCGTTCTTAAAGCCCCTCTCATCCTCGTGTAATCAATTCGCGGAACAATACGAAGATTCACTTTACTTTGAGCAACATCTACCCAGTCAACCTGAAAAAGGACGTGCCATAGCAAGGATTAGAACCTCCCAAAATAAAGTTGTAAGGTTCATACCTGGGCAAGATCGTCTTTGTACATAGTGCGCTTAAGTCGTACATAGGAGTTTACCTTCAAAGCCGGAACATCCTTCACAACTCGAAGGGTGTCAACCATTTCTTTAATGGGCACCATCTAAAACTAGTTAATTAAGCTAGGAAAAAACAAATAAAAGCAAACGTAGTGTTAACACATGCCGTGACATTAAACTGATTTAGCGCCGATACGCCGTTAATGGCGTTTGCAACATGAGATTGCTTAAACGCCTCGACGTAGATTATGCCTTTCAGACCCTCTTTCACCACTACCGACTTGATTTGAAGAGGCTGAAAAAGGCACGAATTAGCAAACTGAACGTAAAACAGAAATGATAGGAAGGATAGGTACAGAAACGGCAGAAATGATTACTAACAGAACGAACCTCATTGGTATTCTCGAAGGCCAAGAATTTTCGCATGAGCTGCAACGCCACCAACTTTTCCTCCCCCATTCTACACTTCACGATCCATAGATTAGGATCTTTCGTTGATGGAAGCAATCCATGTCGAGAAATATCGTCTAAAATATGCGAGATTATTTTTGTTATTATTAACTAAGAACAATGGGGTAGACTTTGGCCAGACTTCCCTCAGGTCTCCAGGGAACCACAATGGCTAAACCAACAAAACGCCAAAAAAAAAACGGAATTTATGTTGGGGACCGCACAACCAGTGAAGACGGTCCACCCAAGCATCTAAGTAAATAACTAAGAACGAACGTACCAAGAGCAGAGTCATCCTCAACAAGATCCCTTATCGGTTGGGCTTTATACTTGTTTTCGAAATACCGGCCAATTTCATCTTCGTTCATATTCCTAAAGGGAGAAAACAATGCGCCAGAAAGACAAATGGGTACTCTAAAACTCACGCAAATTTGTTTCTTTCATTACGTCTTCGCTCTGCATCCAGCTGCTTCATATACTTTTCGGCCTAAAAACACTAATTCTGAACAACTGCCACGAATTCTCAAAAATAAGCAAACCTCTTCTTTTTCATTTGGCTCAAGAGCACGATCCTCTTCATCTTCCCAATCGTCCTCATCCTGTTCTTCGTCATCAACGTCGACATCTTGCAGAATAAAATCTGACCCACGTGGTCGACGATCCTTCTAAAATTTAAAAAAAATTAAGTTACCGAATTAAAAAAACCAAAACTGTGTTGAAGAGTACCCAACGGGATGGTCCATACACTAACAACACATAAACACAACACACTAACAACACAACACAACATATAAACATTCTAACTCAAAGTAAACTTAATTGTGATTGAAACGCTTGGATTAGAAGCCTTGGAATTCCAAAGATCACTGCCAAAAAGAAACTAGTTTAGTTATTCTCTTAGTACAATACGCTTCGCCTCCAAAATCCGAGATTTCTTTTCAACTTTCTTATTACTTGGCTCGCCTCTCTAGCAACGGAGCCACCTAAACGTAGGATTTTGTTCAATATGACCAAATGGTCCCCGAATGCCCACATTGATGGTGCCTGCATCATAAAGGTTTTGACAGTCCATGTAGAACAACATAAAACATTTGTTTATTAGAAAACAAATACAGCAGCATGTCTAGAAGACGAACGAAGAACCATACACCACTCACCCGTCGCTTCTTTGACTTTTTTGACCTTTTCGGAGAGTTTTCTGAGTTGTTCCCACTGTCACCATCAGACTCCTCTTCACTCTCTGAGTCCACCTAAACAAAACACACGGAGACTGGAAACAATGGATGCGGCGCCACTTCATGACACATCAAAGAGCATTCATAAAAACTACAACGGCAATCACCATACCTTTCTTTTTCTACTTTTCTTCTTAGAAGTTTCATTTTCACTTTCTGAAGCATCTCCTGAACCAGATAGGCTGTTCACCTAAGGAATTACACCTTTCTATATGAAGCGTACTGAAACTGAGCGAGTCCCGAAACCAACGAAAATACCTCCTCGTCCTCCTCGTCCCGCTGCTCCTGATAGTCGCCATCACTTTCATCACTCGACATGGGTCACCTCGATCGAAAATTCTGCCAAGTGAACAGAATGGACAGAAGCGAAAGCAAGCAACAACGCCCAGTGGCTGAGTATTCGGAAAAATATTCACCAAGCGTAGAGGCGTGCTCTAAAGGGTTGACAGGGGACAAACGTGCGCTAATGTTGGAGCGCGGAATCTGCAAGTTAACTCGTGCGGTCGAGACCATGCGATTGTTTAACACCTATTTGAAATTTATTAGAATAGCGCCTTTAAGGGGCCAGCAGTTGAGTCCTTAACATTATGACCCACAACGGATTTTTTGAGTGTGCCATCTGCGATGTAAAGGAGATAGTCCATCCTCTAGGCTACTTACGGAGTCCACCACCCCCAGAATGCCCGGCTTAAAATAGTTGCAAGGAGACGAACTGATTTCAGTTCATAAGTCTGGTTAAGAACACATCGAATTCTACGAGGAGGGTTTTTAGGAAAATCGGTTGGTTTGATTTGTCCTGTTGCGAAATATTGTCGCTGCTTAGGTGAGTAATAAAGTATTTCTGCTGTCGGGTTCGAAGCCTACCTGATGCTCCGAGTTCTGCTTATATCCCAGCTTCATTATGGTTTTGTTTCTCCTGTACTTGTACAATGAAGTTCAATGCTTAAACGCAGGTTACAACGAAGCGGTGATAAAGCATTGAGGAGACTTGTACCAACGATTCTATAGAACGTATTAGGTTCCTCGAAAATTAATATCCGCTTTGTAACTCTGCTATTCAAGGTGTATGTTTTAACAACGGCACGCATGTAGCGCAGTGGTTAGAGGTGCCTTGCAGCGCACTCATGCAACCTTGAGTTCAGTCTCGAGCCTCGGGCACATCAAGCCCTTGTTTTGGAGGAGGTATAAGCCAGATATACATGCAGTCACCTCTAACGATGCTTGGTGAAGTCGAATGCATTCCACATTCCTCACGGGTTAAACCACTCAGAGAGCTTTATGCTTTTACTCTTTATGTTTTAGTAACATATTTTTCTTTAAATGCTGTACTATTGCACATCAAAGCGAGGCTTAGTTCACGTGCTTTCGCTCGGTGCAGTTAAAGGACAATGTGTCTATTTTTGACAAATTTTACCGATTAAGAAATTAAATGTCTGCTTACTAACGTGGATACTTGGACGGTCCGTCTTCACTGATTGTGCGGCCCCAGCGTATTCTCCACTTTTTGGAGTTTTGCTGGTTTAGCTATTGTGTTTCACGAGAGGTCAGCCAGGCCGATGTCTGCCCCAGGTCTTCACTACCGCAGGCACTCGCCGACCTTGTGGATCGGGGGGATACTTGCCACCACATGACCAGTTTGATACCAGGACGGTGGTGGATCCTGATATTGGCTTACTCTTTCTTCTTGATGAAAACACCGGGCTCCTCCTCAGCTTGGGGAACCCTGCCGGGAGGATGAATCCCACGCTGTACATCGCAGCCCGACACACAGGAACACCTTCCACCCACGATGAGGCTGCAAACCATTGGGAGTAATGAGATCTCTGGATAATAATTTCTCTTTCTACGAATTCGAACTTGCATGTACGCATGTCGTACGAGAAGAAGCATTAATAAGGTATGGGGACATGGAAGTGTTAACTAACGCACGGTGCAACGATGGTCGAGAGAATTTCGTCATGGCGAATTCGACTACATGCGACGTGCAACGAGAAGTGGTTACTACATGACAACTGGCAAGTGCCGGCTCAGTGGTTGGACCTCGATGAACTTCCGGCGCAATTCCTAAGTCCAAAATTGTGCCAAAATTCCAAAACAAGGCCATCCTGGCCATTTGGTGGTCTGCCTCTGGTTTGATCATCGGAGTTTCTTGAATCTGGCTGCGAGGACTACGATGACGACGTACGTCCAACAAATCGATAAAGGGAACTTCTACGTCTGGACACGGATAACCTAGCAGTGGACATCAGGTTAATAGTATTTCACTACTTTTTTGGCAAATACTTGAAGTTTTTAATGCGAATTATTATCCAGAGCATTTCAGGGTAAAAAGGTGGGTTTGCATTTGAATTTGTTTCTTTTCTAACCCTTTTTTCCCTCTCAACATTCGAACGCTCTAAGTTCACCATCTCCCTCCCTCTTAAACTAGCTATCTCATTGTCTGAATGTAGATGTCTGTGTCTCACTTCAATAAATACTAAATTTTCATCATATGGTATTTATTTATCATTAGTGACTCACGGTTCATCCTAGAATAAAACGGATAGAACTCTAGGTGTTGGTCAATCTCTGAAGAGTCTTTTATTCATTCTTTTTTTAAGAATCTCAATCTTTTTATTTAGAGAGAGGTATAGGAAGTTGATGCCTTTAGTTAATTCCGGCTTTAATTTTCGGTTGTATGCCATCTACGGCACGTCAGAACTGCTGGCTTCGAGCAGAAGCTTCTCCTTTCGTTGCGCCGGCGTCGGCGTTTCATCCTCGTCGCGGTGTGCCGTCAGCACCGCCACCGAACGTCCGGAGCGAATCCCATGTGTCTATCAATGCCATGGTTCCTCAAGTAGCACGACTTCCATTGGAGACATAGTCCAGTTTTATGTCGTTTCTTCATTGGGATCGCATTCGAACGATAGCTGAGCGCTGGTATTTTTGACCAGCGAGCCCTATCATTTTCAATGGAATGTCGGATTTTTAGGGAAAAACATGGTTTTGCGTTAGAACTTTCAACATGACTAAGCTGATTATTGTACATACGATTTTCGCCATGCTGGAAATAGAACTTGATGAAGCGGAATTCCACTAGTTTTCAGCAAATAAATCGAACTCACCCCCGCTATTTGGAGAAAAAAATCGCGAGGAGTGGAGGAAAAACATTCCTTATTTGACAACTAGAAAAAATCCTTCAAGAGCATGACCAACAGCATTTCAAAGATTGCAGCGCAAGAAAGCGCAGTAGTGCTTGATCTCAGTATCGCTGGTGGTAGAAATACGGAACATCGAAAGAAACGCTATATCAGGTTAATGTTAAAAATCTAAAAGCTCTCGGCGTTGATTAATCGCTGAGGGATGTGCTACGCATTTGCTTTCATTAAGCATCGTGACTGAATGCATATCTAACCTTTACAATGACTCGCGGTGACGTACCGATGTATTGCGCCAGTGCCGCTGTCCTCCCAGACAAATCTGGTACGAATTTGCTCACCCAGAAGGGATGGAAGGCTTGGTGGACCAGGGGTACTGGAATCTATCCCATGTTCATTGCAGGGCGCCCACGACCACAGCGCCGCACGCGCGTAGAGGTTAATAATATTAGGATTGAATATCTATTGAAATTGCTTTGGCGTGCTTATTTAATCTCTAGTTTTTCCATTCAATTTTTTGATTTTCCATTGCAACGTATCAGAATTTAAGAAAGCCTCGATCCTCTGAACATTGCATAGAAGATCTCAGGTCCACCCACCAACAATTCAAGAAATCCCGTTCTGCCATTTTACAAAATAACCGTACCCATCTACTGGAGTGGAGTAGCAGCGCAGTGGTTCATTGGGTCGATCAGGAAGCAAAGGTGCTAGTTCGATCCCTCCCCACCACTCCAGTTTAGCCCAGCTATCTCCAAGATTGCATTGGGGAACGACTCGGCGAGCATTCTACGACATTCATTAAGAAGACGAACTCCTGAGGCAGCAGCTGAAGCAACAGGCGAAGTGTTGGGACACTTTTGTGGACAATGAATACGAGGAAAACGAATCAAGTGCAAGAAGTGCTGTGAGCCGTACAGTTGATATGGTGACGGGTCATGTAAAGTAAAAAATTTTTGTGTATTGTTTCTCCAAAGCCAGAGGTAACAAGTACTCAATTTTCTTATCTACGAAGAATGTAGTTTTTAAGCATTTGCATGTTATCTATTTTTCTATGGTTTCAAACCTTTCAATCTAAAG
This sequence comes from Angiostrongylus costaricensis, assembly GCA_900624975.1. Taxonomy (NCBI): domain Eukaryota; kingdom Metazoa; phylum Nematoda; class Chromadorea; order Rhabditida; family Metastrongylidae; genus Angiostrongylus; species Angiostrongylus costaricensis. The sequence continues at coordinate 6,989 of UYYA01000831.1, read as the reverse complement.
AGAACTTGCTCATTCCTAAAGTATACTAGCGAGGAGGCACGCCATCGGCTTAATTATTGCCTAATTTCACGTCAGACTATCCATTTTTACTTCCATTTTTAAACGTACAAATTCACCTATCAGAAAATGGCTACATTACAAAGTGGTACCGAAAGCCAAGTAGTAAAAATATCTTGGTTCATTACCTCTCCTCTCACCCCTCTCACACGAAAAGGGCGCTTATAAGAAACATGTTTCGAACAGCAACCAACGTGTGCACGGGAAGAGAGCAGAGAGAGGAGTCCCGGAACTTGGCACGGCAAATAGCCGTTTCTAATGGCTACGAAACTGTAGCTCAGGATAGGTGTAGAGGAAATCGTAGGCCTCCAAACGACAACTCTAGCGATAGAAGGGTCCCGTTTATCCTACCCTTCATCTCAAATGATATAAGTACAGCTATAAAACGCTGCTTAAGAAGGGCGGGTTTAGAGAATTCGGTACGCGTAGTTGAAATACCACCGAGTAATCTTAAGCGCCAGCTAGTTCGTAACCGCCTATATGACCGTCTATGTGCAACTCAAAATTGCATAATTTGCCCCAGTGGTAGAGACGGTGATTGAATGAGCTCGGGTATAGTTTATCTGATCTCCTGTAAGACGTGTGGTGACGAATACATTGGCGAAACGGGTAGACCCCTCTGTGTCCGCATGAAAGAACACCTAGCCGGCAAAAATAGACCAAATACCCCGCTAGGCACGCATAGGACCCGGAGACATAACGGGGACGACTTCGAAGTATGTGTCACGATCCTCGCACGCGAATCAAGAACACAGGCGCGAAGAACTCTCGAGGCACTCTGGATTAATTCCAGAAATCCGAAAATGAACCGCAGGGAAGAATGCCTCATTATCACGCGTGATATAGGGCAGTATATAAAACTGCTTTTCTGATGTGAGGGGCACATTATACTTCCACGTGATTTCTGTGCGGTTGGTCTCTACGTGACATACTTAGTGGAAACCTCATAGAAAGCGGTGAGTGTGCAAAGCTGTGTTCAAAGTGATTGAAATCTTGGTTTGGAGTTTCTTTGTTTGGTTATGGAGGCGTCTGGCCGAGTGAGTTGCTATCAGCTTGACCTTTCCAGGCTCTGAAGAAGGCGAAATTCGCCGAAAAGTCAGCTTAATCGTGAAGAAAGAATAGTAACACCTCGCGTTTGCTCAACAAAAATACGAAGAATATCCTAGAAGGATATTCTTGATGTATTTTTTGCTTCGTTTCGTCAATTGATAACTTCTTGACTACCAAGCATCTCCATGAAGCCTCGAAAGTTACTGGGTCATATTGGTTGCTTTTGGCATAGTGCTTCTTTAACATCTATATGATCACTGTTGTTTTCGACGAGGCCAAAAAACTCCTACGGGATCTACACGCGCCAAATGCTGGGTTTTTCAACAACAAACGAGAGTCCTTCGACAGCTACAGTTCCACCTAGAGTCATGCTATTCGACTACAAATTGCTGTCAGAATTTGGCAGCATTTTGCAACTTAGACTGAAGGTATTTCGGTATTTCTTGTAAACAACCATTCCGTACGATAATCGGGAGCCAAAATAAAAGCGGTGAGCTGCTGGTCAAAAATTGAATTTTTTATGCCCTACATAAACCATTGCGACTGTTTTGTAATAGTTCTCGATGATTTTCGCTAACTCTCCCAACGGTTTACTGCCTCATCGTGGCTGGGAGATATTCCTGGGTGTCGGGATACGATGTACAGTGGTGGTATTCATCCGTTCAACAGCGCCTCCCATTCTGAGAAAAAGTCTACCAGGAAGCTCAGCCAAGAGCAAACCAGTACTAGGATCCACCACCGTTATGGTATCAAACTAGTCGCATGGTGGCAAATCTCCCTCTGATCCACAAGAGCTGCGACTGCCTGTCGTGGTAACGACCTGGGGCAGACTATGGCCTGGCTGACCTCGGGACTACAGGGAACCTCACTAACTAGACTAGCAAAACTCCGAAACAATGGGAATTTTGCTGGGGACCGTACAACCAATGAAGACCGATCATCCAAATGTCCAAGTTAGTAATTTTTACTAACTAGAGGACTTACTAACCAGACATGCTATTTTTTAAAACTAAACTCTTATAAAAGATCTACTTTTAATCACTTTCGATGAAGAAAATTTGCATTGTACTGGCCAATATCTGTAGTAGGTTTTGATGGTTTTCTCGTTTCGATTGACGAAGTTCACTCTGAGTTGGGCTGCCTTATTGAAAGGTGTAAGTGCTTTGGGGCTCATGTTAATTTGAAGTGCTGATAGGTCAATAGGTTAAAAATTAACAGGCTCTATAAATGGTCGGAATTTCGTTTATTTCAGCAGAGAAACCACATTCATAATTTTATGACCCTTGAGGAAATTTCCTAGAAATCCTGCATATAAGGGCCTACTTTTCTGAGAGGTTATCATCATTCCTTCGTAGCTCTCTGCTTTTCGTTTCTCACGCTCTCTCACTCGTTTCTCTCACTATATGGTTTTCGACGACTTTATCTTCGATCTCAGTGGACTTCTAATCGATACTGTCAGTGAGGAGGTTGAAGATGAGAAGAGAGCATTCAGAAAAGAAACGAGTCGGAGAGAGAAAATGAACTCGTTGATTATATCAGCAATCAGTGGTCAGATGATGTAGAGCTCCGCGGCCTTTTTCTCTTTGAAGAAAGCAAGGTGGAGATAAATGAACACTTAGCAGGTCGATGCACAATACCGAGCGGTTTTCATAAACTACTGATGGTCGACGTTTAAGAGCAACTGGTCACGTAAAATACCAGCAGGTATACTCTACAGAATGATGTGTCATGAGAAGCAGCAATTGTTGAGCAAATGAAAAAACCTATTGGCCCCTGCCTCAAGATGGACGTTGTTCAACTAATGTATCGATAGGATTAGTTGACCGCGAATTCTACATTTTCGTGCCTTACTGTCGCAGAAGTTCTACATGATTAAGCCGGTAATTCACAGATAATTATCAAGAGAAACTATAGCACAATATACAATGCTGGAAACTAGTTAAATATTGACGGATCCATGGCTTTGCTTAAAGGTAGAGATGTCTTTTCCAGTTTACCCCAAATAAGAAGTGCAAGTACAGACTTAAGTTATTCAGGGCGTGCAGGGGAGGTACCCGAAACTACAGAATTGTAGTGTATACTTGAAGCGATCAGTCCTTAAACGGAGACTTGGTTCGCTATGTGGCTTTGAAGCTCATATCTGATTTTGAAAGAAATGCTTCTCGACAACGGTAGTTGGTACAGAGCTTTTTTTGCCGAAGACTCATTGAGGAGATCTCAACAGCTCCAGGAAAAACAGAACGGTCTTTCAAAACAAGTCATTCATTGGAAGCTAAACACTGGACAGTTGGTAGCGTTAGAGAATCGAGGCAGTATAACAGTGATGAGGTGGAAATAAAAGAAGAAAGACATTGCGATCCTATCCACAGCTAACGCTGCGCTTTCAAAAAAGTTGAGTCGTTTCATGAAGCTGGTATCTTCGTCGAATAATAGAACACTCCCCTTCATGGCGATTGCCAATAAACGAGTACTCCCTCGCAAATGTAAATCAATGGGAAAGTAAACGACATTTTAGCCAAAACTTAGATCTTCCGTTTTCGTCTCATGGCGAAGTGCAAAAAAAACGAAAGAGTGAAGTGGAGAGCACAGGATTTTAACTTCGGTCGAATACTGCTTCTCAATTATTGTGGTCACTTCCATGACCTACATTTTTAGCACATTGAAATCATCAACTGCTTTAAATGCGATATGGGTGACTTCTTTGAAAGCTCCAAAGAGTTCTGGGGCGTATAAGCAAATAGTAATTAGGATTAGACTTGTCTGGGAAGATAGTAGCACTGACTTGTTAGGCAGGCCACCACGAGTCATTGTAAAGGCCAGATGTGTATTCAATCACCTCCAACCTATGCTTAATGAAGTCGAATGCATGGCGCATCCTAAAGGGATTGATCAACACCGAGCGCTTTTTTTATGAGTAAAAGAGGTTAGGTCAACAGGCTTTTTTCTTTAACGACGTGATCCAAAGACGCGAGGAAAAAGCGCCGTTGTGCAAGTGTTTACACATTCTATTTTCATGCACTTGTAGTTAGAATGCATGGGAATAATCTAAACCTGTTTGATGACACATAGCAAGAATAATTTTTTTGCTATTCTGACATTGACTTCCTGTCCTCATAGTCTATCGAGGCGCCCTCCACAGGCTGCTAGTGGAGGCAGGTCTACCGCATCCCTACTGCGGTCCTTCATATTCTTATACTACCTGAAGTCTACTTATTTCCATATAATTTACTTCATACATTGAATGCAAAGCATCAGATTGAGCGATACTGAGCACAATCGTCATCTAGATATTTGATATTCATAATAAGACTAAAGACTTCAGAGGGATCAAAAGTCGTCTCGGAACTCGGGACTTTCCTTTATATTGCTGTTGAAGCCAAGCAAATCGGAATTTAACAGTAATCCTTCTAATCTTCACGCCTCGCTCACCTTACCTTTTCACGTCTTTCCACGTTTGCAGGTACCATCTTCACTTTCCTGTAACATTTCCTAGTCGTTGAGTGGTTTCATTGACGTTCCCTTGAATACATTAGCTTAAACCACTAGCCTCCTGACGTTGAGAGCATTCCAGAAAAGCCAAATTCGTCCGATGTTTCCGGTGAATTAGATATGAAATCAGTGCACTAGATTACTACATGTTGCACAAAATTGAGGGGCGTGTGTGGCGCAGTGGTTGGAAGCGCCCTGCAATACATATGGAATCGATCCCCGCGACCATGGCTCACCAAGCCTTGCATCGGTCCGGGATCGGCAAATTGTTACCACATTCATCTAGGAGGATAGCTGAACCGGCTCGATACATCGGTAGGCCACTGCGAGTGATTGTAAAGGCCAGACATGCATTCAATCACCTCAAAACCATGCTAAATGAAGTCGAATGCATGGCACATCCCTCAGGGATTCATTAACGTCGGGAGCTTCATTCTTTTTTATATAAAAATTTGTGATAACGACCAATTAAGGAGCTAATGATGGCTCACTGAATATTTCACTTAATCTTAACTCTTTTATTTACTGCCTTTTTTCTTCTTAATGGCAGGTTACGTTGCGAAATATAACTCGTATGAAATGCCGAGATATTTGCAAAACTCCGGACCACAGGTCCCCAGCTTAACTGGGTTCAATGCCGATATTGGCTCCCCAGATCAACCCCGTTGACGGGTGATTGCTGATGGCAAAAAAGATCGATAGAAGTAGCTGAGATATACGCAAAGCGAAGGACCCGGATGGTGTAGTGGTGAAGTGCGCTGCTCCCCGGTAAGGACAACAGCGCGTGTTCGTTCTCCACTGCATACACCTGTGGTCCGGAGCTTTGCAAATATCTCAGCATTTCATACGAGTTTTATTTCACTTAGGTTTTTTCCGAGTGTAAATTTCCAAAATTGTAAAGGCAAACAGGAAAAAAAATGTAGAAACGAAGCTTTTTAATCTGTTACCATGTCGTCCCTCTTGAGTAGGTGAATGGAAAAAATCGATGAACCGTTGAAGATGCTTCATCTAAAATCTTCATATTGGAGGTTAGTGCCAAACGTACGACTTACTCATGTTAATTGTAGAATATTCGTTGGAGGCAGAATTGAAACGCTCACTAAAGGTTCTTAATATGTGAATTTCGACGTTGTTTAGAGTCAGTGAAAGCGTTAGTAAAAAAAGAGCTACTGAGACTGCTTTTCGGCTAAGCCTTCATTCTTCGATCTTTGGAAAAATTTGCAGGCTAGCAGCTACAGCTATTTTTTTCCTTCGGTAAACAACAATCCAAGCATGTGTGCCCAGAAAATTCCTGATAAATGACTGCTTTCTTACACAGGGCATTCCAGGATCACTTCCTCAAAAATTTTCTGGTGTTGAAAGAATGACCATTTGATGTAAACGTCTTATTTTCTGTCTATTTTTATTTTTAACGCCAGGCCATTATCTGAAATACAACCACTACGAGGATGAGATACTTGCAAAAATCATTGACTCTCGGCCAGATGGAATCGGCGGTTACCCTTTCCGGGGGTTGGCGTGTTACCCACTGCATCATTGAGGCTCTTGATTTGCCTTTTTCTCAGTCATTTTTCCACCTCACAGTACCATTAGAAGTTACGCGTAAACGGGAATGACTTGGAGAGCACAAATGGACAACGAACCCAGTTAACCCGCGGCTGACTTACATTGTTGACTTACTATTTATTGCCTCTTACTATTTTTCACAACAGGGTGTATATTGGCCATACATATTAGGTTGTCTGCAATTACGTGGGCTTAAAGAACGTCAGGGATCTGCTCTCATTTTGTTGAACTTCGTTTTTCACTGCCTTGTAAGAATACACAGATACGAAATGGTGATGGTGTGTGGAAATAGTTTCTATTTATGACTAATTTATTTGTCCTTGCCGAAACGAAGAAAAAGTGTTTCCTTAGAAGGCATCCGAGAAACCTGAATGGGAATACGTTGCGGTAATTTGGATTGCCTTAGGATTTATGGTGTGATATATATTTACACAATAACGCGTGTGTAGCGCAGTGGTTTGAAGTGCCCTGCAATACACGTGTGGGTCTTTAGCTTGGTCCCGCCACCTGGACTCACCAAGCGTCCTATCCGTCTGGTGTCACCGGTCAGAATTGGTTTGGAGGATAGCACCATTTGGTACATCGGTAGACCACCGCAGTTCATTGTATGGGCTAGTTATGTACATTCGATTACCTCTAACGATGTTTGGTGAAGTTGAATGCGTGGCACATTCCTCAGGTATTGATCAACGCTGACCGCTTCATCCTTCTTATTTTATTTTTCGTTTACACCGAAGACATCAATCTCTGTAATTCTTCGTATTTTTGTTGAGCAAACGCGAGGTGTTATTATTCTTTATTCACAAATGAGCTGACGTTTCGGCGGA
>UYYA01000830.1:0-30959 GCA_900624975.1 Angiostrongylus costaricensis | reverse complement strand
ACAAGGGCTGCGACTGCCTGTCGTAGTGACGACCTGTGGCAGACTTTGCCCAGCTTGTCCTCGATATTTCAGTGAACCACAATGGCTTAACCAGCAAATCTCCGAAAAATGGTGATTATGTTGGGGCCCGCACGACTAGTGAGGACGGGCCGTTCAAGTATCAAGTAAGTATACATGTATATATGTATGCGTACATAAATTATATATATATATATGTATACATAATATATATGTATGTATGTATGCATCTTCATTGGAGCATTCGGAGAACAGTTTGTACTCCTCATTCTGGTTTTACACTGAGTTGTTTTTGTCAGAGAGGCGAATGGTGAATTCGCTTCCATTTTTGTTTTGTTCTATTTTATTCTATGTTAGTTTGCGCTATCCGTCTTTCAAATACTGCCCGGGTACTAGCGAATGTTGCATTTAGTTCGCTTCTTCGAATCCATCATCCACGAAAGTCTTCTAGCTTTTCGGTTGTCGATTGCTCTGCTGGTTACGCATTATCCTTTTTCTCCATGAATGTCGTTGAACGCTTGTGGAGTCGATTTCTCCTTGGAGTCCTGGTATAGCCGGGTTAGCGCTTCCACTTGGATTGGAGGAAGTGAGAATGCCTGTTCTAGACAAGCCAAGTTTCCAACCCTGTGGGATGGTAGGGGCCTGGTGGAGCCGGAAGGTTTGAACTATTGTTTACGTAGATTAGGCTGTTCGCGTAATGAGTGGGACCACTGCCACTGCGATATCCGTTTTCATTTGCTTTCTTATTGAAAAAAAACTACAAGCTGAAAAGATGGTTCGTAGTAGATTAGAGAGAGAGAGGTCTTCATCTTGTTCGGAGAACTTAGATTTCTTTTCATGATGTTTATGTATCTAAAGTTCCTTCAAAATCGATTTTATCACCCTCCTTCCAATGATTGTTCGGAAATCAATGTAGGATTTGTAAATTCCTTGCATCTATATGCTTTAGCAGGATTTTCTCCTCAATACCGCACTATTATACACCAATGCAGAGTTGTTTTTTATACAGTCTTGCTGTGTTTAATGTGGTTATCATATTAATTGTACAGTTGACAAGTTACGATATCAAAAGTAGTTACAGTACACAGCAAATGACTCGAAACTCGTGAGTTATGGGGCCTACGAAGTGTTAACGAATAATGGGTGCAACGTCGGGTTGGAAAACTTCTTCGTGGCCAATTCGACACTGAAGATGAGAGGTAGCGGACGTAATCCTATTGACGACGGTGATGGAGAGCTTGCAGAAAAGCTCAGTATAGGTATCTCAACTTTTTCGGAGCACCAGCTATGGACCATCCACTCAGATCAGCGAGACTCTGAAGAAGGCGGAGGCACTGAAACGTTAGCCGAATAAAAGATTTTTTATCAACCTCGTGTGTTTGTTCATATCAAAAATTGTTCAAAGAAGATTGTAAAGGCGAAGAAACTGGACAAATGATTCCAGAACGGAATGAGTAACAAAGAAATCCCTGGTGCTTCTTCGCCACCAAAACGATACCCGTTTCCCGACGGTATTCTTATGTTCGACGAGAAATGGGCCCTATTCGATAAGCGGCGACGGCCGGCTCAGTGGTTGGACCATGATTTACCTCCGCAACATTTCGCGGAGCCAAAATCGCATCAGAATGAAGTTATGCTGACTCTTTGGTGGTCCACAGATGGTTTGATCCATCGTCGCATCTTCCTGAATATGGGTGAAACAACCATAGCGGAGAAGTACTACCAGCAAATTCACGAAGTGCACAAACTTCAACGGCTGCGCCTGTATTCGTCAACACAAAGAGACCAATCCTTCTCCATGATAACGCACGCCCACACGTCGTACTAGTAACGCTGCAGAAGGTGAAAAGTTATTCAACAGAATTTTGCCTCATCCAGAATTCCAAGGATTTATGCGGCTTGAGTAAATGAACTTGTTTTTCTCTGGCAGTAATATGTAGACTCTAATGGTTTATGGTTAGATTAATAAAATCTGTTTTCAGCTGGGATATGCCACTTTTAAGATATAGTTTGATGTGCTGCATTATTTCCCCAGCGACCTATAATTGTCCCATCACTGAGCGCCGGCGAAGTTTCCAATTGCCCCTACCGTCTTCCAGGCTTGTCCAATGAGTTCTGCTCGCTTGAACGACTCAGAAAACGTATTTCTCTTCAAGGAATATGAAGAAGCTAGCCATCTAGTCGGTGGTCCTTTTTTTCGCAGCAACTATCAAGAATTGTTGTCCAGTAAAAGAAAATCTCTGTGTAGAAATATTTTATGTCAAGAACCGTTCCATGTTATTTCCACCTAAAGCAATCGAATCTATTTGAACGGAATAGCACATAGACTTAGGCTTAGATGAGATCCGTTCTTGTGGTCGGTGCTGGTGGACGAGAACATGCTATCGCTTGGCATCTGGCGAATTCAGGCGTAGCGGTATGGATGGTCCCGGGAAACGGAGCCGGCTTTCCGAAACCAGGTGATCCTGCTTCTATCATTTCTTATTATTTCAATGCATTTATTTTCCTTCTTTGTTTATCCATACAGTGCAACACAGAGTGTTAACAACGCAAGGAAACATATTTTGCTTTTCATTTTTCATTTAGAATTCAGTGAAGTGTAACTACTGACGAATACTCAGAAATGCCTAAAGTCATTAAGAAACGGATCATCAGCATCTTTTAGGAAGAAAAGAGGGCGTCAGATTGTAGTGAAATGAGGACAGGGCAACAGAGTTAAGTTAGAACTTAGACTTCAGTTCCATTCTGGTCCTTAAGAAAGTTTTATTTTGAAAGGCTTAGAAACTATAGCTGCCACTTGTAGATCAGGATACATGCGACGATAATCCTGGCGCGACACTTAGTTTTATTAAAGCGATAGGAAGTGGAGAAAAAATATATCAACAGATTCTTATCACACAGTGTTTTCCATGTTTTAAAAATGATCAATTTCTATTCGTATCATGCGCTCTATCCATCATTGCTACTACTCTCACTATTTTCTGTCGTCGTATTACTCGAATGGGTACCACTAAAGAAAAGGATAGAGTTCTCGGCGTTGATCAATGCCTAAGGGATGCGCCAATGCATTTGACTTCATTAAGCATCGTTGGAAGTGATTGAATGCACATCTGGCCTTTACAATGACTCGCCGTGGTCTACCGATGTATGCAGCCAGTGTTGCTATCCTCTCAGACAAGTCTGGTACCAATTTGCCTATTCCGGGAGGACGGAAGGTTTGGAGAATTTAGCGGCTTTTCTTCTGAGAGTGTGGACCGATCCCATGTGTATTGCAGCCCTCCTCCGACCACTACGCTGTACGCGCGACGATTTTAAATATCAGATTTTAGTTATACAGTTTTTGCCAGAATATATCCACAGCGACCATGTCCAGTTTTACCATGGAGCCACGTCTATGGGTGCTTGTCATATCACGTGATATCATAGTCCACTTTTTGAAGTTCATGCGGCTCTTAGATTTTGTTTCTTCAGATGTTGACATAGCGAACGCCGACGATGTCGTGGTATTCTGTCGTCGAGAACAAATTTCGCTAATAATAGTAGGTCCCGAAGGGCCACTGGCAGACGGATTTGTTGATCGGATCGGTGGTCGAGTAGCGGTTTTTGGACCCACGCAACAAGGAGCTCAGCTTGAGGTGAGGAGATTGACGTTGTGGGACTGCCATTTTTCATTTCTCACTTGGTTTGATTACCCTTGAACTCGCTTTTCTAGAAAAAAGTTATATATAACTTTATTTTCTGTAATTATTAACTTATGTGGATTGAGTTGTTCCATGTTCCAGGCGTCGAAGGTCTTTTCGAAAACATTCATGTGGAAATACAAATTACCTACTGCGAACTTCGCTCATTTTGATGACATCGATAGAACCCGAACGTTTATTGAAAAGTGAGGTGTCGTACTAACCGTGAATGTAAGGAAAAATATTAAAATAAGGAAAGAAATCCACGATTTCGGGGAATCTGGTCAGTTAACGGTATAGGGCGTTTTTGAGATTACATGGAACTGATGGAGAGGACCATTTCGTTTAGGGATTAGAGATCCTTTGAGGTCAACCTTCTATACGTACTTTATCTGAGCGTTTGAATTCAGATGCGAATGGGATGGAATCGTTGTGAAAGCCGATGGACTTGCTGCTGGTAAAGGTGTCGTGGTAGCTGATGACAAACATAGCGCAATAGCTGCGGCCGAAGAGTTTTTGGCGGTAATGTGCTCGTTTTAGTCCTATGAAAATAAGTCTCCTCTAGATAGCAAGAAGAGCGCAATAGTTAACATATCAGTCTGCCTTAACTTTCATTTACTTCCCGTTATTTCTTCATGGCAGAGTATTAAGTGAAGTACAACCACAAGGATACTGAAGTATTAGCAAAGCTAGGAACTTCAACTGGGCTTCAGACTCATTATTACACTTAACGGAGGTTTACGCGCTGTCCAGCACATCATCTGAAACGCTTGTTTTGCCTTTCCTTAGGTCCTTTTTTAACTTTATCGCTGTTATCGTAATCACCCGTAATCATGTGCTCGAAGCCTCTCTGTAGTTCCGAGTTTTCCTCGTATCGGAGCATTTTTGTGGTTAGCAGCGTCTCTATTAGAGAATTCGTTACGGGAAAGGAGAAACCAAAAAGTGGGACTTTTTGGTTAGTCTAGTTGCCCTGAACTTCGAAAATTGTCCAAGATGTGAAATAAAGGTGAAAGCTAGAACGCAGACGAGAGTTTTCATAGAAAAAGTCACGTGTTTTATGACTCTGGCAGATGGAAGTTTCTCTATCTATTTAATATGAAGTCAATTATTGTCTACTGATGATTTCAGGGTAAATTTGGTGCGAACAGTTCTCGGATTTTACTAGAAGAACGACTTTATGGACAAGAAGTCTCGGTAATAAGTTTTTAACTTAATAGAGATCAGTGACACGTTTATATATATATATATATATATATATATATATATGTGGTTGGAGTAAATTGGTGAAAGTAAGTAAGTTTCCAGAGTTCCTTTTTAAAATTTCTAAGGCACTTTGCTTCACCGATGGAACAACAATAGCCCGTATGCCACTTATCCGTGACCACAAGAGACTGTGTGAGAATAACCTGGGACCGAATACTGGTAAGTTTAAGAACGTCTTAAAAGTACACGACTGAACCATCTTTGCATTTCATACGGCTCTCAGTACTTTTTTCCACTTTTGTTCTATTGCAACCATCATTTATGGATATGATCACATTTTTATGTCGATTTTAAGAACGTGGTTTAGATGTTCAGCAAAGGCGCATTTTTTTCAATAGACACAATAATATGGGAGAACTCTCCTTTATCTTACCAGGTTCCCTTCAAAGATTATTTTTTTCTTCCGATTGATCCACAATTCTATCTTTACCTCTTTCGGCTGGCATTGTTTCTTATTCATCGATGCTGTTTGGAAAATGGCAATGTTGTGAGTTGACCAGTTAACCAAAGACTTGAGAGGAATAGGTGGCTTCCGTTTTTGATCCCAATCCATTGTACTGCACTGGTGAACAGCAATGGTGTACTGTCGTATTTCCTTACCATTTGGAATAGCATATGTTTGGTGAAAAGACAGATCGTTATAGTGCGTGACTTTGGCAATCAGCAAACGTTTTGTGAAATGTATGTGTTGATTTTACGTTGGTCAACTAAGGTTGACAAGATGACCTTGATCTCTACCTTTTCCAACAACGTGTTGCAGTCAGCGAAGTCTAGGACAATGATATGTGGTATTTTCAGAGGTTTGGGATCATAACATTTACAAATATCGTCATAGATAACTTGGAATTTGTATAGAAGGTTTGATTAACTGTGAGCAATCTAGCGATGAATGAACAAAAGGCCTTGAAGGCAGTGGCTGTTTTAGGCGATAGGTTTAAATTTTTCCAAAAACTTTCTATATTTTCGACTTTCGCCACAGTATAATCTCAGTGTGACAATTTCAGTTTGTTTAAAAACGCTTTTTATTGCTCACATTCAGGTGGCATGGGTGTCGTGGGACCTGTGACGGTTTCTGACGCTGTCAATCAACAAATAGACCTATTACTCATTGATACCGTAGCATCGTTGCGTCAAGAGGGCATCATGTATAAAGGTGAGCATTGCTCGAGATCACTCAGATTTTTTTATCTAACGTTTTTAATGTGCTCTTGCAGCAACAAAATAGTTGCTTCTGACGCAATTCTTACGGTTTTCTTAATGTCCCAGATGTCATATATCACATGGTCTCGTACAAAGTGTTACCACCTTGATTAGCCACATTCCGCCATCAATGTCTTCATGAGAATAAGTTCTCTGTCATAGATTGCTAATCATCTACTTATACAGATTAAATACAAATTGATGGAAAGTAATTGGACAGCTTTCATTATCAGTGAACACAATGATACATAACAGTCAAAAGTCAATTAACTTGTTATGGGAGACCACAACATCAGAGTGGGAGAAACAAGCAGAAATGGCGAAATTGGAGTACTATTTAGGTACCAGGTAGTTCATATCGCCATTTCCACACGCCATGCGAGCTCTAGCGATTTCACCATTCGTTTCGTTGTTGAGTTGGTTGTAGTGCTAAATATTGGTCTTGAATGATTTTTCGTGAACGCTAAAGATAGCCGTGCTGAGACGTTTAGAGTAACTGGAATAGTCGACCAAAATGAAGCCCCTATTACTTGTCTGCTTTAAACACCTTTCTATTCTGCAAAATTATTTTTTGAGAAGGAGGAAAGTCGCTGTTAGACAAGAAATTCTTCCAACTGCAGGACTCACAGAAAGAACAAGATTATTTGCAAAGGCAAAATTGTGTGCTCTTGACTCATCTTTATCCATATTTCCGTACTAGATAACCACCGTCTGTGTGCGAAGGCTCGATTCAACTACAACGTTGGATGGGAATTCCTGTTAAAACCAAATTTCTTGAACTAGTTGTGAATGAAAAAAACATTCTGGACGCAATCCGTTCTGTGCATGGTTTAATCTACATATTAAAGGCTCACAAAATTCTTACAATTGGAAGCTCTTTGACATAGTGGGTGCACAGCTCTACCAGTTCACAAAGAGCAGAGGAATATTGGGGCCGGATTAATCTATACCACAGTCAACACCGTTGGTAATAAATCCCAAATGGAAAAAAAGTTTTCGCAGGAGCTTTCTTTATCTTACCTTACAAATAAAGGTAAAATTCAAACCGTCATGATATATTTAAGGAAGCCAAAATTTCGTCCTCATTTTTTCATATCGGTAATCTACGTTAGAGACTCCAACATTTTTTTCTCCAACGATTCCTATTTGTGACCAAACGCGTAAATAATGCACACTGCTGGTGTCAAGAAACGTCGGAGCTGAAGTCTTGCACTCGCCTGGCAACATATTAAAATCATAGATCCCAGAGAGGGCCGTGGGTCCTGTCGTCTTTCCAAGAGGCACCACCTACCAAGTGGAATTTCCACAACTATCCTCCAGCTCACTTGGATTATGTAACGCTTTTTACGAATCTGCTACTCTGCATATCAGCGTGATATTCGACCAATTAAGTGCGCGATTTTGATAAGATTTTTGCTGTCTGGACTATGTGATGTGACAATAGCAGAGGTCAGGAGCTTCACTAGGAGTGCCAAAATCAGCACAACCTTGTCTAGACCCTTTCATTCTCTTTTTTCTACCTCTGTAGTTATTTAGAAAAGCGACGCTAAAGCTTTAAATTTCGACCAAAGTGGGTATCACCATTCCATCATTGTGGTCGAGTAAAACGGAAGAAATTTTCATTTGACGATATTCTTGGCGTTGTACGATGAAACGATGAAGTGGACTGACAGGTCAACGACGTTGAGAATTTTGCCCAGCAGCCTAATTGCGCGTGAACGATTCGTTCTAGAACTACCACTGGCGCACACGACAGCAACAAAATCAAACAGTTAAGAGCTTCGAAAATTATCCAGTACTTGATATCCGGGAGAATAATTTGAGCACGGAAAGTAAGTGTTCTAGCTGTGCAATTTAAAGAAACGATAAATGGGTGTAATAAACCCAAAGAGGTAGCAGGAAGCGTTCTCTAGGGCCACCATCTATAAGATGATCGGGCATGTATATGGTTTACGCTAACTGTATTTGTAACTATAAATGGTTTAAAGACGACGTAGAGACGATCGCCTAAGTTAAAAAACAATTTCGAGGTAAATAATGGAATGGAAAATTTGCTGGGACTAGTATGAATCGTAATAGGTCGTAGAGCCGACAACGTCTATGTATTATGTCAAACCTGGCTCCTACAGTAGGGGTACTTGCAATTCTGACATTTAATTGGTACTGCCAGTTATAACGGCCTTTTTCATTTACTTTTTCGTTCATAGGGCATACCAGAAGTAGTAGCCGAGCTTTAGGTTAATAAGTACGGTTACTTTCATTTCCAGGTGTTATTTACGCAGGTCTTATGATTACTTCGAGCGGGCCAAAACTTCTAGAGTACAACTGCCGATTTGGGGATCCTGAAACAGAGGTGGTTTTTTGCTGGTTTTCTTTCTGGTTCGTAGCTAGCGGCAAATATCGAAATTGAGCTGTTGATTCGACTCGAGTTTAACATATGTTTGTATTATTCTAATCCTGATCGTTAGCGTTTCAGATTATAATGAGACTACTAAAATCGGATCTATACAGTATTTGTATGTCGTGTACAAATGGAACCCTCTCTGAACACCTTCCCATCGAATGGGACAAGCGTCACGCGTGTGGCATCGTGATCGCAACCGATAAATATCCACATGGGTCCGACAAGGGCACTCTAATAGGTAAGCCTTACTTTGCCATCTTTTTCACATCACTGCTTGGATATTTGAACATTTGAGTAGTTGCCCTCGACTAACAATAGTGCGGGGTTCAGCACGATCTTTATTTTTTCGGTAATTTGTTTCTCAGTTTTCCTTAGTACCGATGCATCCATGGTATTATTAAGTCGTAGGCATACGCACTCGCCAGAGCTATGGATAGATTTTCCAGCAGCAAAATTGTCGTAAGGAATGCTACGTTTTTCTTTACATTAATTCTTGTAGTTTGTCACTTTTGTCTTTTAACAATGATAAAAGTAAGTGAAATTTAAGTAAACTGTTCAAGATGGTTCTCTTGGCTTTAATGTAGGATCTTCTTCTTGACTTCATTGAACCAACGGTGCGGTAATTGCTATTAGTACGGTTTCTTACAGTGCGCTCGACAAATACCCGAATAGTAAAACCCAGCGGGTTTTATTTCAGATGTTTGAAAAACCATTGAGCATTTGTGAAATGTCGGGAAAAATCTGACTTCTGATAGACGATCATCTGCAAGTCGTCATTTCCCTAGTTAACAATGATTCTGTGGCAATATTTGTTCTTGGGGACGGGCTTATAATCTGGTGATGATTTCGATTCGAGAAGATGGCTCACTGAGGAAGACCTGGCTCGACATGAAGGCGAAGCTGCAACACCGAAACGAACAACAATCATGGACCATCGACTCGGACCATCGACTCTGAGGAAGACGAAGACGTCGAAACGTTAGCCGAAAATAAATATATTTATCAACCTCGTGCAAGCTTATCAAGAAAGAATGCATATTAATTTGGTGATTGTTTCGAGAACTTTTGGTTACTTCTTAGGCTGCCGAAATTGCTAGCGTTAGCGGCATCGGTTGTTGAAATGTCCATCGGGCAGTTAGCTATTCTTTGCTAATCTACGTGGGAAATTGGCAATCTATCCCAAAACCTTTGATTTACGTTAAGGTCCATTGTTTCGTTAAGAATGAAACCATCATTTCTCTTAGTTCTCTTCTTAATAATTCTTCGTATTTTTGTTGAGCAAACACGAGGTGTTATTACTCTTTATTCACGAATAAGCTACTTTCGTCGGATTTCGTCTTCCTCAGAGCCTGGAAAGGTCAAGTTGGTAGCAATCTGTTCGGCCAGACACCTCCATAACCAAACAAAGAAACTCTAAACCAAGATTTCAATCACATTGAACACAGCTTTGCACACTCATCGCTTTCTATGAGGTTTCCACTAAGTATGTCGCGTGAAGACAAACCGCACAGAAATCACATGGAAGCATACTGTGCCCCTCCCATCAGAATAACAGTCTTATATACTGCGCTATATCACTCGTGATAATGAGGCATTTTTTCCTGCAGTTCATTTTCGGATTTCTGGAATTAATCCAGAATACCTCGAGAGTTTTGCGCGCTTATGTTCTTGATTCGTATGCGAGGATCGTGACACATACTTCAAAGTCCTCCCCGTTATGTCTCTGGGTCCTATGCGTGCCTAGCGGAGTATTTGGTCTATGTTTACCGGTTAGGTGTTCTTTTATGCGGACACAAAGGGGTCTGCCCGTTTCGCCAATGTATTCGTCTCCGCACGTTTTACAGGAGATCAGATAAACTATACCCGAGCTCATGCAGTCACCGTCTCTACCGCTGGGGTTGCCGTTTGGAGGCCTAGGATTTTCCCTACACCTATCCTGAGTATCCTGAGCTACAGTTTCGTAGCCATTAGAAATGGCTATTTGCCGCGCCAAGTTTCGGGACTTTTCTCTCTGCTCTCTTCCCGTGCACGCGTTGGTTGCTGTTCGAAACATGTTTCTTATAAGCGCCCTTTTCGTGTGAGAGGGGTGAGAGGAGAGGTATTGAACCAAGATATTTTTACTACTTGGCTTTCGGTACCACTTTGTAATGTAGCCATTTTCTGATAGGTGAATTTGGTCGTTCAGGAATGAAAGCCATTTTTCTTTCGGCTTTTCTCGAGTGAACTTGATATACTCTGACTGTGCATTTAATAATTCGAAACATTTGTCCATTTCCTCTTGTGTTGAGCAAAGGACAAAGCAGTCGTCTACATACCTACAGTAGAGTAGCGGCCCGAGATCAGTCACCGGTGCTTCCACCTTAGACATAAATGCAATGGCAAGGCTTGGAGCCAGCCGTTGTCCCATTGCCAACCCTCTTATTTGAGCGTAGTACTTTCCAGCCCATCTGAAGATTGAGCAGCTCAAGCATTCTTTTAAGAGTGCCATCAAGTGCTCTATCTTGAAGCCATACATGTTTATTTCTCCTTCGTGTTGTGTAAGGAGTTCGAATATGGCTTGCATTGCGGAGTCATTCGACACGTTTGTATAAAGGGCGGTAACGTCGAAGGACTCCATCACGTACGCGCTGCTGGGCTGCGTAGTACGTAGACGATCCAGAAACATCTGGGTATTCGTAAGATGGGCTGGAATGTGTTTCAACAACTGGTTAAATATTAGGGTTAAAAACCATGTTATCCTGTCCGTTGGCCCGTCTACGCAGCTAATGATAGGTCTAACCTTAAGTAGTGATGGATCGGTAGACGCAAGATCATCGCTGGTTACTAACTTATGAGTTTTTATAAGTACAAGACGGGTCATGTTGGTAAGTCAACTTTTAGTTGAGAAATAACTGATGGTTTTAAACCAGCGTTCCTTGCCATTTTGGCCCATTCGTGGTTCAATTTTCGGTATTTATTTTTGAATTCCTTCTCAGATGATGGGCGATAAAGTGAAGCATCTTCAAGATGCTTTTTCGTTATCTCCACATCCAGCTGATGAGGAATTACGACAAACTCTCCACCCTTATCACTAACGGAAAGTCTTATGGTTTTCAACGTTATCAGCTCTCGTACCTCTCGCATACCACGTTTTTGCACTAGAGTGAGGTTTGAGCTGTATCTTTTCGCGCGATAGTGATTAAGGATTGAGGATTAAGGGAGCTTTCGGTACCACTTTGTAATGTAGCCATTTTCTGATGGGTGAATTTGGACGTTCAGGAATGGAAGCCACTTTTCTTTCGGCTTTCTTTCTTTTCTCTTCTTAATAGTTCCACTGATCCGTTTGCTTTCTGCAGTACGATGACGATTAGTTTCGCTTTACATCGACATTTCTTTCGTTATTCCCCAACTCGACAGTTTGCTCAACACCATGCTTTAACTTTTATTTATTACCAATTCTTTTTTCAGAACAGAGTATTACGTGAAATATAACACAAGGATGTTGAGATATGAGCAAAATTCAGAACACTACCTGTTCTTAGAACCCGCGATTACCCTTTCTGTTGGCTCACGTGATATCCACTGCAACAACCGAACCTTGCATTGACTTTCTCGTAGCTAGTGTTTTTTGCCCTAACAGTCTTCTTAGTAGTTGTCAGTGATATTTTATGCTGCAAGGCGTGCAATTGCTTGACGATGTGGGCGCGCTTTCATAACTCCAAAAGGCAAAACCATTTAAATGCTAAAAAGCATTAAAAGCTAAGCGTGAGTGAGTTGCGATTAAAGTAAATAAAGAGAAACAATGAAATTGAAAGTGACCAATGGTGCCAATTGGTAAATTCCGCTGCGTATAAATGGGACAACCAAATTTTCCTGTCACCTTCATTTTCATGGGAAATTTTTTATACCTTGTTTTTGTAGCTTTAGTCCTAAACTCGCACCTCTTCGCTCTTGCGTGAAAACTCTTTCGAATTTTCTACAAAGTACGGAAATATACCGCTCCTAAGAATCGCTTATAGTGCGAGATCAATGGTACTGGAGAGTTAGTTAGGCATTGAAGTCATTTTAAAAACATTTTGTGTGATGAAAGGACACTAATTCGTTCTCACACATAGCATTTTTAGATAAGTCGTTTACTTAGATATATATATTTGTAGTCATTTTTGCTTTGTAAAGGGCACCGTTCCTCAAAATATTAAATTTGCTAGTATTTCAGAGTTCGGAGAAACTTTAGAAGACACCGTGATATTCCACTGCGGGACCACTAGGTCAGCAAATGGAAGAGGCCAGTTTGAGTTTAGGAGGTTTTTAAATACAACATGCCGTTACGACTACCAACTTTGTAGTTGTGACGAACGGTGGAAGAATACTGTGCGTGACATCTTTAGCAGTCTCGGCCGTTGAAGCTCGCGCCAAAGCAGTCCAGGCCTGTGAAAGTGTGCAATTCGTCGGAAAATTCTTCCGACGAGACATCGGTTTAGAGGGAAAAGAGTACGTTGAGCTGAATTAGCAGTGATAGTGATGGATTTAAAGTTATTAGAGCGTCAGAATATATCTCTTTTCATTCTTTTTATTTTGTTTTGGGTTCAAAACTAATACATTATTTTCTTGAGAATCACGCCATCGATTACTTATCAAGATTCTGGTGTCGATATCGACGAAGGGAATGCATTCGTAGAAGACATCAAAGCACTTGTGCAATCCACTTTAAGGAAAGGCACCGGGCAAGTGAGTGCTTCAGCCAAAGCTATGTTCGAATACTGCACTTCCAGATTTAATTTCGGTTTCCAATCTTGAGTTCCAAGTTCGAAAAAATTTGCAAGACCTCGAAATAACATCTTTGAAGAGGGAATTCTGTATTTTCGATTATTTTACTTTATCTTGCGTTTTTATAGCAACTTTTCTTCTTATTGCATAGAGCCAAAAATTTAGATATAAATTAAAGACTAAGTTAAAAAATTAACATAAAACACAGAAACAATCTCCCGTTCTCCAGCTTCTCCAACTTTTTTAGTTCTGGAGTGTTTTTTCTCTAATAGGTCAACTTTCCAACAATTTATGATGGTACCGTGCAAAAGTAGTGCCAATTTTAGTCTCTATGGAGTTTTTACGTAAATCTTGCGGGTGCGTTTACCGTAGGCATTGTCGATGCTTTCCATTCTAAGTCTTCTTATTGCTCAATAATATGCCATACAACAATTTTTCTCAAATTTTGTTTCTAATAATTCTACACCAGCGTAAATAATGCTCTGGAATCGTGGAAATCATATTGATTTTCCTAAATAATCCAATGTTGGACACCAGAAATTTGAATGCTATCATAGTATGGGCCAGGAAAGAACTTGCTAGCGAATAGTGAACAAATGGTGCTTATTCATACACGCCCGCGTGACAGGGCGCCTTTACAAAGGTTTTTCATCGCAGCTGTTGTATTCTTGCTATGACTTGTCAACATAGATCCAATATCAGGATTGGCTCCAGAGGACCTGTTTTCTACAACCTCATAATTTGCAAAAAACCTATGCCAGACGAGGTCGTTCTGCGGTGAGAGACTACTGCTGTTGAAGAGTGTGCAGCATGGACGGCACGGCCTGTGAGGAGGAGCAGGGATGAATGTGCTTGAGTACTGGAGTTCAAACACTTGGGGAAAGTTTTCCATTGTGGTAGAATGATTACGAGACCATCGAGGGCACCTTCCCAGAGTGGCTCGGTGTTCATTGACCATACAGTCATCATTGGGATTCAACACATTTTGTATTTTTAAAGATTTATCCAGTCTTATAACGTTCTTACATGTTTATGTTTTATTTATTTCACAGCATGGAATTTACGATTTACAATATACGTATATATGATGGAGGCACATATATATGTACATACAATGGGCGGATAGCACATTGGTAGTGATGTCGGTCATCACGAGCATGGTGCTAGTTCAATTCCGCACCGGGCTCACCAAGCCTCTCATCTCTCCGGGGTCGCGAAAATGATGCCGAAATTGTTCGGAAAGAAAACCATGCTCCACAATTCAATTGGGAACGCTCTAGCCCGGCTGTCTCAGGACTCCAGAGAGAATCGACTCGACTAGAATTCTGCGACATTCAAGATGAAATGAAAATCCTCAAGCAGTAACCGAAGCCACATATAAAAGTTGAAACATCCTCGTGGGTGGTGGATGTGAGGAAACTAATCGAATGTGACAAGTGCTGGGATCCGCACAGTAGATATGAAGACGGGTCTTATAAAAGTGAAAACAAAAATATATATGTATACATGTATGTGTATGTACCATATCACATAACACTAGTAACTGGTAGCAGTTCAATAGAAGTCATAGAAAACTCCAACGGTTCATTGACGTTGCCAATTTTCCCATGTATTGATCAATCTTTACTATTAATCCATAAATAGTCGAAAGCAGTTACACCTTCCAACAGCATGTCTCAGCTCATAATGAACTTTATGAATTGGAGTGAAGGCTACAAGAATGAGAAATTTTTTGTCAGCAAGGTACAAATTTCCTTGTTTGGGCGGAATAAAATTTGATATAAAAAATTCGAACTTTCAATTTTGGTTAAACTTAAAAACAAGACTACATATTAGTCATTTTTTAAATTGGCAGAGTAGAATCTATCACGTTGTAAACATTACAAGTCTTCTAGGTTATCAAAATTTATTGGAGATTATCAGAAAAGTTTTCATCGCTTGTCTAGGGCATGTGACCAGTAATTCGATTGTTTTCACTTTCAACTGTTACAATGAATCATAATTATTGTGTGGAGCAGTCTATATAGATATAAATGATAAATACCTCCCAGCGTTGATCAGTCCCTGAGGAATGCGCCATTCATTCAACTTCATTAAGCATCGTTGGAGGTGAATGAATGCATACTTTATAATGACTCACGGTGGCCTACCGATGTATCCAGCCAGCGATGCTATCCTCTCAGACGAGTCTGGTACCAATCTGTCGATTCCGGAAGGATGAAAGGTTTGGTGAGCCACAGGCGCGGGGACCTATCACATGTGTATGTCGCAGAGGGCCTTCGACCACTGCGACGCACGCGCCCCTTTATACATATACATATACATATATGTATATATATATTTATTCATAACAGGTGACGTTACATTAAACATAGGTAGCAGAACCCTCCAAAATTCTGACAGCAATGTGTTTGACAGGTGAAATTTTGTAAAATGTAGCATATTTTAGCAATATTCTACCTCTAGATGGATAAAGAAAGCTGTCTTCTGCAATGAAGGCATGTCTATTGCAAAAGCTCTTTCTTTGAGGAATAAAGTTGTGTTTGAACTGAGCTATGGCAATTCAATGTTGGCCTTCGAAAGTGACTAATGTTTTTGCTCAAACAGCAACAAGCAATTATTTATTGGATTGTATAGGTTATTTTTACAATGGTGGCGATTCTCATAATTTAAAGTGACTGATCACATATGCATTACAGAGTGCACAAAAAAATAATGCAAATTTATAGAGTATCGATGCCCATTCTCAGTTCTCCGCTTCTGTGGAAATCAAAGGCGAACTGTGCTCGACTACTTTTAGCCGTTTTCTAAAATCTACTTCACAGGCCTCTGTTGAATACTGCTCTTTTTCTCAGTTTGATGTTTGGCTTAAATTCGAAGCAGTATGCTAACCGATAGCATTACACTACTGTGTCGATTTGGAAGGTGATTTTAAAGCTGCCGTCCACACATGTCGTTTGCTTCGATCACGCGTCC
Source organism: Angiostrongylus costaricensis (assembly GCA_900624975.1). Lineage (NCBI taxonomy): Eukaryota > Metazoa > Nematoda > Chromadorea > Rhabditida > Metastrongylidae > Angiostrongylus > Angiostrongylus costaricensis. The sequence goes on along the minus strand of UYYA01000830.1, from coordinate 14,672 downwards.
AGGGGACGCCATATCCTATTTCTCTGGGGTGTTGATAAACTGGTAACAGACCTATATAGGAGAACAAAAACACTGACTTGATATTATCGATAGACCCCACAAGTCATTGGAGAAAAGTAAATGTTCAGTAACCGCTATAATGTTTACTGTAGTCGGATTTATGACGTATCGTTTAGAGGATTGATCAAAGGTGTCGTTTGTACTTTTTTTTTGTAAAGAAGTTAATATTTATACAAGACGGAGCCTCTTGGCTAAGCATAGCACCTTACCTAATGAGTTGCATTAATGGTGAGTTTTTTTCAAAATAAACACGTTCTGTAGCGTTATAAAGAAATTTTAAGTGTGTTTAGATCGGCGGCTTTGGCGCTGTTGTCGACCTTACAACGGCTGGCTTTCCCAGCGGTTCGCAGCTCGTGATTGGAATTGATGGTGTTGGCACGAAAATTGAGGTGAACAAGCAATCTGTCCTTTTCAACACTTTTCTGAGTATATATCCAACGAGTTTGTTTTTACCTGTCAACCAGTCTGAGTTACAATCATCATTTCTTTCTATCACAGTTGTAATCTTAGAAAAAGTACCACGTAACGATGAAAGCTTCAACGAGATGTTCATCAGATGTTACATCTCGGCTGGTATGACTCAAAATTGGCGTGATCGACTGTCGTCGTCCGGTGTGGCCCACTGTGTCAATTTGACAGACTCGTTTATGTTTCATGATGACGACGGCGAAAATATCTCTAATGAGAAGTTGAAAGAAACTACAGCAAAAATTATTGTAAAGAGTAGAGGTTTTGTGCACATAGAACTAGGATAAGAGATAGAAGTGTTCAAGCCAGATTGCGTAAGTGGAAAATAGCTGGTTAGACCATTCAGAGTGGTACATGAGAATTTCATCGCTGGCTTTCCTAGTCGGAAAACCATTATGCGTGAGGATCTCATTTCTAGCTTTTTAAATGGATTTCTCTTCTTGCGAGTGCTCAAGAGGATACCATTCTGGCTTACGGTCATTTTGAAACATATTCCCGGATATGCCAAACTTCGCATAGCACTTGGGCCAAACTGCGCGTCGGTACGCACTGAAACCAATTCATGAGACCGCAGATGTGTTAATGGTGTCTCTCAAATGCACTTCGTTCATTCTGATAACGTACGTTCAACCCCTCAGAAAAGATGGAACTATAAAAGCTTTCGAACAGTCTTAGATATTTTTTGGAAACGTTTGCGCTATGGCTCCTTCATTATAGTCTGCTGAAGCCAATGAACAATGTATGAAAACATTTACGAAACGTTTTCGTCATTTGCGGTTATCGCGAAGCTCTTATTTTTCTTAACTTCTCTTTTACTTCCGGAGAGTATGGTTTTTAGTGCATTGTTCAAATGTTCGTTTGTCTAGATAGCAGACATCATGGAAGACTATACCGGTATTGGCTACGATGTGGTAGGAATGTGTGTGAACGATGTGCTCTGTCACTGTTCTACTCCGGTGGCTTTCGTCGATTATTTCGTCAGCGGACAACTGAATCGTCCACGTGCAAGAGAGGTGGTCGCTTCCATTACTCGTGCGTGTATCGACTCAGAATGTAGTCTTGTAGGTGAGCGCGATGCTAGTTTTCAATTCTAACTCGGTGAGCTTATAGAACTCGTGTAGCGCAGTGGTTAGAGGTGGCCAATATATTGCACGGCTTGATTCCGAGCCCCAAACTCACCAAGCTCGATATCACTGCACAAATTGATACCGGACTTGTATAAAAAGACAGAAACACTGACTTTATACATGGAAAGGTCATCGCTTATCCATGTATAGGCCAAATGCCTGTTCAATCATCTCTAACGATGCTTAGTGGAGCCGGCCGCATGGTGTATCTATCAAGGATTGTTGAACGTCAAGCGCTTTACCTTTTATCCTTTAGGCTGCAACTCAAGTCATTCCATTTCTAGTAAAAAACTTGTCTTTCGTGTAACTAATTGTCTTTCTACAGAAATCACTTGTTTTGCTATAACAATATAGGAATAGCAACAGTAGAACCAACATAGATTGGCGTTTCTTTAAGTTGTTGGTTTAGAAGAATATTCTTGATTAGAAAAAACTTATGATACTTGTGTGGATTCTTCATTTCTTTTCAAGCGAACTGTCATTTAACCTCCCTCAGTAGTAATAATGAGTACGTTCTTGGATTGTTACGATAACACGTAGTTCATAGAGTGATGTCTTGATCTTGTATTCACTGTTTGCAAATTATAGTTCTTTCTGTGAGATTAACATAAATCGTCCTGTGGCAATATATTCAAAGTTTAAGCATGAGAGAGTTATAGCACTTGGTAATAATACAAGGGAAGAATGAGAAAGATCCCTATAAGTGTTGTGTTTTTAGGTGGAGAGACAGCTGAAATGCCTGGAGTCTATAGTCCAACACAGTGGGATCTGGCTGGATGCGTAGTAGCTGTTAGAGAGTCGAACTGGCCACTCCTTCCTGATTCGAAGAGGTTTATATGCAAATACAAATGTATATATATACATATACCAGCTAGGTTTATCTTATTTCAATGTCATATAGAAGTGTTGCTGTTGTGTGGATTTTTCAGCGGAGACATCTACAATCCCTGTTCAGTGCGTAGTGAAATACATTGTAGAATGGACAGTAGGTACAATCGTCGCATGTTTTCAGTATGCACAAAGGAGACGTCCTGATCGGTCTTCGGTCTTCTGGGTTGCATTCTAACGGCTTTTCACTTGTGAGAAAGATTTTCGAATTAAATAATGTGTCGTACAAGGACCGCACACCTTGGGATCCAGAGAAAACATTCGGTTCGTGATTTTAGCACTGGAATAAGAATTGCCAATAATAAAACCTAATGCGATTAGGAGGAGGAGGAAGAGAGATATTTATTCACGTTGTATTTCATTGTTAACTTCCCCATAACTCGTGCGCTATTCTTCAATCTTTTTTTAAATTAATCGATAAAAAATTTTCGCAGCAGAATCTTTTCTGATGTTGATAATTTCGTTCTCTAAGTCACTGTTAATACCACTTTTTGTTTCTTTGGTGGAGAATTTCAAAAGTTCGCGAGAAGGAAGATGCACCCCGTTGTCATCTTCGTACGTTTAATGTACTGTTGGTTAGAGAGCACCGGAGGAAAAAAAGATTGCTATCCAGATGTCATTTTCGAACATATTCTCTAACAATCACTTTTCGTTTATACTGCTGATCTACAGCAAGTCAGTATTTGTTTCTTACTGGACTATTTGCTTGTAGGACTTTTTAATCCACAATTATTTAGTTTGCTTGAACCGATCCCCTCAAAGGAGAAATTTCGTTTTGTCTTATGGTTTTAAAATAAGGGAATTTGCTGTGGAAGCAAAGTTAAATGTCAACCATGAGCAATAGGAGCGTTTTGATTGTGAACATAGTTCAAAAAGTTTCGAATCAAAGGTGTAAGTCTGGATGGTGAAGAATATTGTCGGCTCCCGTCAGCAGTTGACGATAGCCGTCTGAAGGCCACAGTCTAAGTTTTCTGGCTAAAATTGCTCTAAAATTTTTAGAAGAAGTGAACGTCAGTTGATGAACAATGTTCGAAAAGCAGTAGAAACGGAAATCTAGCAATCATCAATCATCTAACATTGGTGAGCAGTAAAGACCTTGACCGCATTTGGTACAACTAATGCTGGAGAAGTGAAACACAATTGGTGTATGAAACCTTGCCTTATCCTTCTCGTCAGACCTATTGCTAAATGGTTACGACTTTTTCGTACGCATTGAGAGTTGTTATACTTTCGAGAAAAGATTTTTAACAGCAACACCGTTCAAAATACCTTCGAAGAACTGCCGGAAAAACTAAACATGTACCGTTTGTTTGGAGAAAGGTGTAGATCGTGTTTACCGATATTTGTTTTCCTTCATGAAGCTGTATTTGAGCCTAAATATAACACTTGAAGGTTGTCGTTTAGGAAGTTTTATGCCTTTTGTACCGACTTAGTAACAAACTTAAAATTTTTTACAGAAAGTCTTTGGTGAAATAGCTAGTAATCAACTATAGGGCAAGGTAGGTTAACTCGTTAACTATAGGGCAACGATTTGCTACCAAAGGAAAAATTGAGCATACTGGTCATACTGCTGCCTCAATCCGTACATGTTTCTCTGTTTTGGCAATGACAGTTTAATAACGTTTAAATCGCGTTTGCTCAACATTAATACGAAGAAGTACTTGATCAAAGCCGAGGTTAATAAAAGGTCGGTCTTGGGAGTTACTGCATGATATTTATCTGTTCATAGTTACTTGAATTCCATTCCAGGAGAAGTGTTGCTTACTCCCACGCGTCTTTATGTTCGTTCTTTACTTCCACTTCTAAAAGAAGGTTTTGTGAAGGGCTGCGCTCATATCACTGGTGGAGGGATTGAAGAAAATGCCATCAGAATGCTTGATCCTACAGCATCACTTGCCCTAAAGGTATCTACTTTCGAATCATTTAATCCAAACCGCTGAACTATCTAGTCCAAACCGCTGAAGTGATTCGTTCCACTGGAATTTATTTGAATTGATGCAGGTAGACGCTGCTTCTTGGAAGAAACCGGCAATTTTCGACTGGTTGGCCGCTATGGGTCCTGTTACAGCAAGCACCATGATGCGAACATTTAATTGGTATGGTGAACATGGGCAAATAAGAGAGCAGGAAAGCTATAGAGAAACACAAAAATCATTTGAAGAATTTAATACGTTGTTGTCTTGTTACTTCAACTAAGTGCAGAAGTGAAGCGTGTAGAAGAGGTGTATTCTCTTTCTCATCGGCGATTCTTACGTAGTGGTTCAAGAGATTTACTATGCAGCCTTCGAAGTAAACTCAGTTCCACTCATTTTGAATTCGGTCGCAGAATCCATCTATTAGGTCGCTTGGAAATGAATCTCCCGTTTAAATTTGTATTTTCAAAGTGGCATATCTCGGTAAAGAATGAACTTTTCCAGTAAAATCTAAAACCAATAGAATTTGCATATTTTTTTCCAACGAGAGACAAGTTTGCTTCTATCAGTGGCTTGAAATTCTGGGCTTGTGGAAGCAGTGATGTTGTTGAAGGTAGTTTCGGCCTCTGTTTGGTTGGTGAAGCATTTATTGCATAGACATTTCCCGAGATGCTTGGATAGAGTTGTTCGTAGGCAAGAGGTCTGATAAGCGTCAATGATGCGAGAGAGTTTTTTAGCCATACGCGTTCAACTTCCGCGACGTTGGCAAAGCGATATGTAGCTGGGCGTTATCATGGGGAGGGATTGGTGCCTGTTTCTGGTGCATTTAATGGAAATGTTGGATGTACTTCTTCGCCGTAATCGTTTCGTCCTGATTGAGAAAGAGGTCAAACACTGAGCAGCAGATCGTTGCTGGTTATCGTGGAGGATCCATTTCTCATAGTATATCACAATTCGGTTGTGGAACGGGTCTTTGTGATTGCACAGAAGAACGTCGGCGTTACCTCAAAACGGTAATTTCTTTGATTGTCATTCATTTGGTGCCGCATCCATTTATTGAGCTTCTTCGACTTTCCAATTATTTTATGCTCCAAAATGTCTGAAATTCTTTCAGCAACTTCTCAAGCGGTTATGATTGTGTATTTGCTCCCACGAAGGCCTTGAGTATATCGGCATCAGTAACAGAAGAACGTCCGCAAACTCCTTCATGTTCAAGGCTGAATTCGTTTTGACGAAATTTTTCTAACCAACTTTGTTCTATGAATTTGTTAACACTTCTTCCACCCAGCGCCTCATTATTTTTTGGAGGCATTTGCGCTGACTACGTCCGACTTTGAATACGTAGAAGTAGACTTGTCAAAATTGCTTGTTTAACATTTGAAATCCTAATCTTCGAGATTTGCCAAGAGAATAATTTTTGTTAGAATTTAACTAAGTGGGGTAAAAGAGCAAAAATGAGCTTTAAAATATTATATGATAATACAGCATTCAAGCTAGAAACTGCGTCTTAAACTTATAGAGGAAAAAATGGTGGAGGGAGGGAAATGAAATTACAAATTCGAAATTAATTTCCGAGCAGCCTAATATAATCGACCATCTTTTTGGATCCTCTGAGAGAAACTTCCCAGGATTGACCCGCATCATTGATTCGATAATTCTAAAAGTGTTAGGATGAAGCTTTTCGTTACAGCGGAATTGGGTTCGTGTTGGTGGTTGCCGCTTCTGACGTGAGTGCAGTGGAACAGAGACTGATTGATGCAAGCGAGACACCCGTAAGAATCGGAAGCGTTGTCAAAAGGCAAGGCGGTGAGTATGACTTGGTCTCGTACTAGAAAACAAACGTATCAAAATTGATAAATGTGCTAGTACTAGTCATTCACAAGTCAAGGTATCGAACGCAAAACGAGATGTTCATTGATGTTAGCACATCATGAAGCATTGCCATTAAACTATAAAACATTGTTGGTTCAATCGCACTTTTCAAAAAATGCTTGTTAAGAATCGATAGAACTAGCTGAGAGACAGGGAAAACGAAGGACCCGGATGGTGTGGTGGTAAAGTGCATTGCTCCCCGGTTAGGACAACAGCGCGCGTTCGTTCCACACCGCATACACCTGCGGACCGGGGTTTTGCAAATATCTCAGCACTATATGCGAGTTATATTTCGCAACATACCCTGCCATTAAAAGAAAAAGGCAGTAAATAAAAGGGTTAAGCTTGTTAAGAATGTTTTTTTCTTTGCGTTGATAAACACTATTATTTTGATAAGCGTCCGTTGACAGAACACTTTCATTCCTTGAAAATTCAGGATATCAAGAATCGAGGACGCTTATACCGTATTCTTTACATTTTCTGGCTTTTTGGACTAATATTTCAGATTCTCTTATTAGTTTCACTAACATGGAGGCCGCATTCAGTCCATCTAGATTCGCACCTGGACCGAAATCTACGATAAAGGTTTCTTTTAAAACAAATTAACTGGACTGTTAGGCAGCCTTCTTCTAACGGGCTATATTTTTCTGTTGTAGATGAGTGATAACTTCATGAATAATTAAAGATCGCTAAAAGCAAGTAACGATTACGAAATCTAGGTTGGAATACTCATTTCTGGTACCGGAAGCAACATGGAGAAGCTAATTGAGAGTTCATGGAAACCGGGTAGTTATTGTGAGGTTTGTACGATATTCAATTGATTTGGTTCATTTAGTTCGATGAGTATAGTCTGTAAAATATAACGGCGTACGTCAGTAGAGTTTCTATGGACTGTGTTTTGAACTTATTAATGCTATGCTTTTAAAATAAAGTATGCAATGTTATTATTGAACCACACAAAAAGAGCTTTTACACATGATCATTTAAGCAAACCTTTGTTCATTAGGAAATCTTCCGAAAACCTCTTAATCTGAAGCGTTTAGGTGGTCTTAGTGATTTCGAATAAGGAAGGAGTAAAGGGTTTGGAGATAGCCAATGCAATGGGAGTCGAAACTATTGTCATTCCACATACACAAGTTAGAGAAGAGGGCGACTCAAAAATTACCGAGGTATGCAGGATTTTAAGCTGAAACAACATTCTGAACTCTATATTCCCACATATATTTTCCGGCATTTTTTAAGTTCTATTTGCTTGTTTCATCTTTGGTTTTGCTGGTCACAAAGTGACTCAAGAAGATGGAAGTACGGTCTCTATTCTCAGTTATCATGTTCCAAAGTTACCAAAAGAATGACGAACATATCTGAGCATCAGAGGTCTGTTGTTTTTCTGATGTGCAAATGAAATTTCGTGAAATACGAAAAATGACAAGTGGGTGAGTCAAAAATTCTTGAGCGTCGTTATCGTAGATAGCAGATGTACGCAGACCAACAACGGTCGTGCTGAGCTGCAACTGTATGTCGTGTACAAAGATACCGTGTCTTGTTTTGGAATCAACCTGCTTTGTGTCTTCCTACGTAACTACAAGTCTCTTCGTTTTTCTCAATCCGACTTTCATTAAACTTTGGTACGATTGATTGATGTCTTGCTGTATTCTTAAGCATACGCAAGTTTGGTACAAAACTTCAACGTTTAGCGGCTAAAATTTCGACGTATTCGTCTTGTTTAAAGCTCTATTGGTTCCAGTCGATTTTCCACTCCCGGTCGTTGTCTAACCGTCTGTAATAGAGCACTGGAGTAGAGTGTACTCAATTGGCGGGACCTTTTTACACAACATAATCTGCTGATGTACCTTCTTTATAGTAATGTATCTTAAAGAAACCGTTGATATATTCACTTACACAGCGCAGCAATACTCCTAATCGCGAGGACGAATGGTGGTGTACAATCGGCTCCAATCATCCAGCTTTTAAGAAGACGCAGACTTCGTAACACTATCCAGTTAAACATTTTACGCCGAATTCGTGTAGACCTAGGAATACAATAAGACTCTGTTTACTTTTTCGACCGTTCAAATAACAGTCCATATTCCCATATCCGTAGGAACAATTGTTGCATTTTCTGTCAATCTTTCAAACAGATTTTCTCACTAGCGTCTCGCTTGTTGTTCATGTATGTTTAGAATGTCTCATGTTTTGTTCAACACGAAATTTTATTCCTCGTCACTTCTTGGCGTAAAACTTGAAGTCGGAGAGAACTTAGCGTTTTGTTTAGGACTGTGTCCGCCTTGCTACTATTGGCCTATTCGGCTAGTTACCTCTGGTCCTCAGATATCTGGATTTGAATGTTTTCACCAAAAATTCCTCTAAGGATTACTTGTAACTGAACGTGAAGATTACGGCCAATAGTAGTTTGACCCGGTCATATCAATTAAACTAAAAAACCTCACAAAAGTTATAATTGAATAGGTGGGAACCTTTCCTTTTCATCATCCTGCTATGGAAATTGAGTAAAATTCGGATTTTAAAAAATCCCTTAGGACTGGAAGCGCCTCGCTTAACTATTGGCTATATTTCCTTCCTTTTTTCTGCTTTGTTCACAACGTATCAGTCTTTGAAACGTTTTTTTTTTTCAAAGAAATTTGGGATGTATCCAGGTGAATCGCCAAGAAAATTCTCTCTCACCTTTTTCACCCAAAGAATCGCCCTTGCCTTACTGTCTCTGCTAATATTCCAGGCTCTACGTGCGCGAAATGTACAACTGATATGCTTGGCAGGCTATATGAGGGTGCTATCGGCGGATTTCATTCAAACATGGCGAAATCGAATAATTAACGTTCATCCATCGATTCTGCCGTCGTTCAGAGGTTCATTTTCATCCGTTTCTAGATATGACATACTTCATAAGTGTTATAAGCTGAAATTTCAAAGTAAGACACGTTTCAAAATCTAAAAAGTGAATAATTATGAAGAATGTTTCCTACCATATAAGGAAGCTTCTTGTTCGTGGTAGCGAATTCTGTTTATGTTATGCTCTCATTTTTGCTCCGTGACTTGCTAAGACGGACTACTGTAGTGTTACTTACTTGGATATATGGATAGCCTGTCTTGACTGGTTTTGGGGGCCCCAGCACAATTTCCATTGTTTCGGCGTTTTGCTAGTTGTGTTGTTGTTCCACTGTGGTTCCCTGAGGTAATGGAAACGCCGAACTTCTTCTCAACTTGGGAGACCCTGCTGGCAGGATGAATTCCTCCGCTGTACATCGCAGCCCTATACCCAGGAACAACTTCTAGCCACGATGAGGCGGTGAACCGTTGGGAGGTACTGTACTTGTTATTTTATGCAACTGTTATATTCTACCTACGATACGGGAACGGTAGTACTGGCACTTGTGTATCCGGGACGGTTTAGTGATGCAAACTTCAGAAATCGAATACGACATCATTCAGCCAACTATCATTCCGTGCTAACCATTTTCGCAGTCGGCAGCTACTAGAATTCTGGACATGATCTGTTTTTCCGCCTGAAACTCGAAGACGTCATGAGCAACCTAGGCGAAAGGTTTCCACTAATTTCTTCATTCTGAAGTGCAGAAGCAAAGTCAACACAAGACAGCGGAAAAACTAGGACTTCATTACTGGTGTAGTTAATAAATTTCATCAGTTTCAAAGATCTCGTACAAAGTATGAGCTTAATACTTCGCGCTTCGACGGGCCTGCTAGCTGTGACTCAATGTTTTCTACCTACCTAGAATTATGAGAAAATGTTAAAAAACTCGATAAGCATATGCGTCATAACCTCACTGAGGTCACATGCGTACTTTGCAACTGGAATCCAGCATATCCAGTCTTCTGAATTATGCTATGTTCTGACAGTCATTTATTGCTTCCGATTATGTTTTCCTGCAGTAGTAAGCGCCAGCTTCATGTGTGGTTACACTTGCGATGCAGGGCATAAGGAGTGTGGAGAAGAATGATACACTGCTTTGAAAAACTGCAGAAATTATCAAAAACATAAAGCTGTTTTTTAGTGTCATAACATTGATGTTAATTCGTATGAAATGCTGAGATATTTGCAAAACTCCGGACCGCAGGTGTCTGCAGTGCGGAACGAAAACGCGCTGTTGTCCTTACCGAGGAGTAGCGCACTTCACCACACCATCCGGATCCTTTGTTTTTGCCTGTCTCTCTGCCGTTAAAAAGAGTAGGCAGTAAATAATACGTTAAATTGTGATTATAACTGCGGCCTCAGCTTAACTGGGTTCGTTGCCGATTTGGGCCCCCCAGATCAATCCCGTTGACGGGTGATTGCTGATGGCAAAAAGATCGATAGAACTAGCTGAGAGACAGGGAAGACGAAGGACCCGGATAGTGTGGTGGTGAAGTGCGCTGCTCCCCGGTAAGGGCAACAGCGCGTGTTCGTTCCCCACTGCATACACCTGCGGTCCGGAGTTTTGCAAATATCTCAGCGTTTCATACGAGTTGTATTTCGCAACATACCGTGCCATTAAGAAGGAAAAGGCAGTAAATGAAAGGGTTAAGATTGATATTAATATTCCAAAATTTCTTATGGGTTTACAAAAAAAAACTTCGTAGGCAGAATTCAAGCGCTTTAAACACTCATTCGTTTTACTCAATGGTTTATGCTGAACATCAGCAGAACATAGGTGGGCATTACGCAATCATGATGTGTGCATGATATTTTATGTTAAAGGTTTCTCTAGACAGGGATACAACGTGAATTGAAGTACGTTCATTGTCGCTGACCTAAGACTTCAGAACTAGGAACAATGAAGGTTTTTAGTGGATGCAGCCAAATGATTCTTAAAACATTTCACATTGTGAGAGATATCAAGTTCATTGCAGGAGCTCATGCTGTTCGAGATGCTCTCAAGTTTGGAGCGAAAGTTACTGGCTGTACTATTCACTACGTAGATGTGAGTGTAATAATACATTAATGGGGCGAAAATCATGATTACTTTTAGAAAAATGAAATAACAGCCCTAATGAAAACATAGACGCATATCCGGAGTAAATAATTAAAGAACAAGTAAGTGAACAGTAAGTAAACAAGGACGTCTTCACTATGACAGTTTTTTCTTGCAATGAACGGAATCAGAATTTTTTATGGTAAGTTTAGTGCTTTCTCATCAATAAATAGTTAAGCGGCAAAACTGCTGTCGTTTCTGCTATTTCTTTTGACTTTGTGCAAAATTAAGCATAAACAGTTTTGTAGAAGCCACGAAACGGGCTGGTCTTTTGACTTTAATTAACACATATTGCCCGACGTGCACTCCATGCCAATGCGTTGGATGCGAAAATAATGGCCCTTAAGTCAAAAAGAATGAACAGTAAGTAAAAAGTGATTACATTGTGATTTATACTAAACCTTCAGCTTAGTTGGGTTAACCGCCGAATTGTGCGCCCTAGATCAATCCCGTTGACGAGTGATTGCTGATAGCATCTATAAAACACGGCTGAGAGAAAGGCGAAACAAAGACCCGCACGGTTTGGTGGTGAACACGTTAGCTCCCGGAAAGTGTTATAGCGGGATCGATCTCCATGGCAAACAACTGTGGTCTGCAGTCTTGCAAATATCTCAGCATCACTGAGGTTATAGTTCACATCATATCCTGCCATGAAAGAAGAACAGGCATTAAATAAAAGGTGATTAAATATTGACCGTTTTTGGACTAACATATTTCACCTTTTACCTTACCTTACCTTACCAGTTGGAATAAAAAAGCAGTACAAATTATTGTTCTCAGATTTTCTCATGCCAACAAGATTTATTTTTTCCCTTTCTGGTCAAAGTTCATGTTTCGATTCGGGAAGCAGGATGACAAGTGTGATTTCATCCGGCAGGATACGATGCTGTTACGTAACGCATTGTTCATGTTTATATCTGATATGCTAGCGTAAAATTTTAAAAATTTCAGCTTAGTGGTAAATTTTCTGGAAGTTCTGGTTGCAAACATTTAGGATTACAATAATACTGTATAAAATTCTGTATATCAATTCGTCTAAGCTTATAAGTACCTTCCAGTAGTTGACTGCCTCATCGTAGCTGAAAGGTGTTCCAGGGTGTCGGACTGCGATGTACAGCGAGGAAATTCGCCCCCCGGCTGGGTCTTCCAAGCTGAGAAGGAGTCTCGAGTTTCCACCAGGAAGCCCAGCTAAGAGTAAACCAATACCAGGATTCAACACCATTCCGGTATCAAAGTCGCATGGTGGCAGATCTCCCTCTGATCCACAAGGGCTGCGACTGCCTCTGGTGGTGAAGACCTGGTGCAGAATTTAGCCAGGCTGATCTCTGAAATCTAGAGAAACGCAATGGCTAAACCAATAAAACTCCGCAAAATGGAAATTTTGCTGGAGCCCGCAGAACTAGTGAAGACGGGTTATCCAAATATCCAAGAATATGAAAAAGTCGATGATGAAGCGAAACACAGCAATGAATGTATCCAGTTATTAACTTCTCAAATAATTTACTGATTAAGGAAGACAAGGTTGCCCTTTTGTAATCTATGTGGAGATCTTAAGAGGTGTCGAACTTTTGTGGAACCCTTTTTGAGGATGGTAGACACCTGAATCGTTGTAATTCAATGATCATACTCCGTAATTGCACATTTTGTAAATGCAGCGAACCTTTAAAAAAAGAAACTAAGCAGTTGGCGATTTTTGGCATTCTGCCACTGAGATGGCAATCTTGGTTGGATACGACGCTAAAGATACGGTTTGTTATTTGAAAATATGTAACTTTTCATCGTCGGTTTATCAATAAACAGTAACTTGCTGTGGTCTATCGATGTGCCAACTGTGTAATGCTGTCGTCTTAGACAAGTCTGGTTCCAATTTCGCTACTTCGAACCAATAACCACGTTTGTATTGCAGACATCTATAACAGCTAGACTACATGCGCTGTTAAAAGTAGCATTTGACATTTCTACGGAAAATCTGAAGTCATTCATGATTGTTTTGCGCACGGAGTAGCTGCGAGTAATCTCTGTCGCGACAGTTTAGCATAACTGCTTGCGAAGTATCCAAAGGCTTGCTTCTTTAGAATGAGAAAGCTAAGTAATTAAAAAAGAACGTGGTTTGCTGCCATACAATATTTTAGCAGATGGAACACCATCGTAAAGAAGGCTATGCTATGTGTAGCTTTTATATTTTTTTAAAACTTGACACAGATAGAGCGGTTTTTCTAACCATATGATAGTGTTAATGTTCTTTGTTCGACTAAATTTTTATTCCTAAAGGGTGGGTAGTTCACAAAAACGAGAGAACAATGGATTTCAACTGAATGTTGTATTCATTGCTCTTCAGGAACAGGTCGACCATGGTTCTATTATAGCGCAAGGCGCTGTCCAAATAGAAGATGAGGACGACGAGGCGTCACTTCATGCGAAAATCCAAGTAATAGAACACAAATTGTACCCGGAAGCCATGCAACGTGTGTCTAAAATGTTAATTTGCAGTGAATAAGTAGCTGGGAATGAAAAATCGCTTGCATCCGATTTGCCAAATTTGTAAATTTATGTAAAATAAAGGATTATGTGCAGGGATTATACCCAGGATTGTAGCTATCAACAAAACACTGAGAACCATCATTCTGTCTAATGAAAATTCTCGAAACACTATAAATATATGCAGTACTATAAGCGTGTCAAATTCTCAGACAACTTCCCATGCAAACGTCTATTCTGATTACGCCGAAATAAGCAGAAAACGTCGACGTACTCCAGGGTGAGACCGTAGCACAGTAATTCTAAGTCGCTATTCGAGCTATGTAGAATTCGAGTACACTTTCCAGTGCTGAGGGTGCGCGCTCCACCACAGCAATAACCCTCACCTAAGAGGTTCTTAGAGGTTGAATGCAACATATACGGATTTATGTCATGCACATCTTTCGCGATGAAACTAATCAGAGAATATGCAAAGGAAAGTAATTCGGGGTCAGAGTTTTTCTCCCTGCTTTTCGAAGACGTTTGCAGAGCGTTACAGTAGTGTTTAGAAAGATGATCAGAAGTTTTATTCTACTCGTGCTCAAATAGCAGAAACCGTCAATCTAATCATATACGAGAACTTGGAACAGCAATTGTAAACGCGCGAAAGCTTGTGATGGTATGGGGAATTGAACCCCAGCCCTCTCCCATGCTAAGGGAGCGCTCTACCACTGAGCTATAGCCCCTTTCTACAAGTGTAACCTGAGAATATGCGAAGCATAGCATTTGCGCTTCTGAGGTCATCTCGCTGCTCCTCAGATTACGTTGGTAGACCTTTCCAGTTGTGCTTTGATGGATGATTAGCAGTGTCTTCCTACTCGTGGTCAAATTGGCGCATTACG
>UYYA01000829.1:0-30987 GCA_900624975.1 Angiostrongylus costaricensis | reverse complement strand
GACCGGCCCTTATTAAGCAGCGTTTTATAGCTGCACTTATTTCGTTTGAAATAAAGGGCAACAGAAACGGGAAAAACTCTTGAAGCGTTTTGGATCAATGCCAAAAATTCAAAAATGAACCGCAAGGAGGAGTGTCTTGTCATCACGCGTGACCTGGCGCCATACCTCAGGCTGATCCAATGATCTGACATGGACCCAGTTATCGACCATGTATTACTCTGTGCGGCGGCTATCCACCAACTAACTTAAATACTTACAACAAATAAACGGTAGGTGTTTGAATGAAGCTGTTTCTTATGCGAATACAAATCGATTTATCAAGTTTTATCTGCTAGGGTTATGAAAGTGTTTGGCTGAGTAGATCGCATCTCAATTTGACCTTTCCAGGCTCTGAAGAAGGCGAAACCGCCGAAACGTCAGCAATTGTGTTCTAATAAATTCTATATTAACAACCTCGTGTCTGCTTATTGATGAAAAACATTGAATTATCAATTAATGCCGAGGTTAACAGAAAGTCGGTCATGGGGTTTCGTCTTTTTCAACAAATTTATTTGTTAAGCTCTATCTGCTAGGGTTATGAAAGTGTTTAGCTGGGTAGATCGCATCTCAATTTGACCTTACCAGGCTCAGAAAAAGGGGAAACCGTCGAAACATCAGCTATTGTGTTCTAATAAATTCTGTAGTAACAACTTCGCGTCTCCTTATTGAAGAAAGACATCGAATTATCAATCAATGCCGAGGTTAACAAAAAGTCGGTCTTGGGGACGAATATCTCCGAATGCTCCAGTTAAATCTGTCTAGACGACCTAGCTCCAGAGCTGAGCAGAAGGAAATGAACGGCTTGGAGAGGTTTCAATAGCATCGAGGATATAGTGAAGAGAAGAAAAAACACCCGACTCCGTGCCCACCTTTTCGACTCAACGATACTTTCTGCCCTAACGTATGGGTCAGAAACCTGGTCGCTGTGTAAGCAGGATAAAAGATCGCCCAGCGTTATCGAACACGCAGTCGAAAGGACGATACAAGGAGCATCCCGCTTCACATAAGTGAGGGATGGGATCCGAAGCTCCGATCTGCGTCAACGACCTAAAACCAAAGATGCCGTTCTGTACGTCAAACCGTCGAGGATAAGATGGGCCGGACATGTAATGCGTATAAATGACAACCAATGGACAAGAGCCGTTAGTGACTGGATTCTTCGGCATGTCAAACGTTCTACCATTAGGGCTAATTATACAGCTTTTCGTTAAACATAGACGGTCGTATAGGCGGTTGCGAACTAGCTGGCGTCTTAGAGTGTCTGATGGTATTTCTACCACTCTCACGGAATTCTCTAGAGTGGCCCTTATTAAGCAACGTTTTATAGCTGCACTTATTTCGTTTGAAATAAAGGGCAAGAGGAACGGAGCCTTGTTTTCGCTAGAATTATCGCTCTGGGGCGTGGGTTTTCGTCTATGCCTATGCCTGAGCAGTTTAAACAGACCTTTAGGAGGACCATAAGCTGCTGAATCAAAAAGCCATACATGTCAATTGCTCCTTCGTATTGCTCAAGAATCTCGGATGGCTTGCATTGCGGAGTCGTTCGACACGTTAGTGTAAAGGGCGGTAACGTCGAACGACTCCATAACGTACGCGCTTTTGGGACGTGCGTTGCGCAGACGGTCTAGAAACATTTGGGCGTTCGTGAGATGGGCTGGTATGTGCTTAAGCAACTGGTTGAGGATAAGATTGATAAACCAAGCAACTCTATCCGTGGGCCCGTCTACACAACTGATGACGGGTCTAACTATAAAAGTGGAAGGGTCGGTAGACGCTAGATCATCAGCGGATATTAACTTATGGGTCTTGATAAGTAAGTATAAGATGAGACATGTCGGCACTTCAATCTTAAGATGCGAAATGTCTGCTGGTTTTAAACCTGTTGCGCTTGCCATTTTGACTCATTCGTTGTTCAGTTTTCGATTTTGACTTCTGTTCCTTCCTTTTCAGTAGATGCGCGATGAAGAGATGCATTTTCGAGTTGTTTTCCATTATATAGACATCTAACTGGCGAGGAATTACAGCAAACTCTCTACTCTTACCACTAGTTTAATAGTCTTTAATTTTATTAGCTCTCGAACTTGTCGCCTACCAGATTTTTGCGCAGCTGTAAGGTTCGAACTAAACTTTTTTGCGCGATAGTGGCTAAGGACTTTGAAAGTTTCGCTCGAAAATATACGAAATTTTATATGGACTTCGTCGTTTGGGTCTTGCTGTCTAAAGAATAACCGTGGAAATGGAGGTGGTGGTAGTGCCCCTACTTGTCGTTGTTTCTTTTTATTTCGTGTCTCAATTCTAGCGTTTCTTCGGAGTCGATCTTAGAGCTCCTGCGGGCTGCACGCGATCCTGCGCAAGGTTTCTTTAGAAATAGGTTACGCTGGTGAGAAACTTGGACCCAATTCTTGTTGCGTGCGCGTGTCATCAGGCAGAGTTATGCCTCCTAACACGGTGACCATTGACTTTTCAGGCGTGTTATCGACCACATTTTTAGTGCTAGCACTTTCGTAAACGATTTTGTTTTGTTTAATTGAAGCTGGTTTTTGCGAATGATCTAGTAAATTTTGAAACTTTCTGCTTAAGGTTACTTTAGAATTTGACCTGATAGAATCCCAAATCAAAATTGACCCACCCACTATTCTCCTGCAAAGGTAATCCTCTAAATACTGAACACAATAAGATTTCTTCGACTTGCACTTCTTCAATTGCGCGTACATAGTGTCCTGTTTGCATCGAAAAGAGGCGCGTAGTACTCGCGTTTCGATGTCCAGTACTAGTTGGCTGTCCCTCGGTAGGCTCCATACATCGTGTAGTCGTTTTCGTTTGATGAAGTTCGACACGACTCGGTGTTTCAGGCGGCGGTGGAGAAAGAGTATCGTTTGTCTAGCTAAGACAGTTTTTGGTCCTAGTGACAAGACTTCCTTTACAAGTCGGAAATATTCTGCTGGCACTTCACGTAGCAATTCCCAAGACCGACTTTCTGTTAACCTCGGCAGTGATTGATAATTCGATGTTTTTTTCAATAAGCAAACCCGAGGTTGTTACTAAAGAATTTATTGGGATACAATGAGATGCGATCTACATAGATGACGGTGATTGAATGAGTTCTAAGGTCATTTGACTGCCAAGAGAAGAGCGAATGTTGCAGTTAGCTTTAGCTCAAAGATAATTTAAGCGTAGATAATGAATTTGTACTATGTTGCCAATTTATATCTATATCTTATTACGAATGGCTCTTGCTGAGTTTTTAAGTGACTGTCCGGTTACAAGCGCAGGAACCAAAAACATTAATGCGCAAGACTGTTGAGGCTTTTTGGATAAATTTCAAAAATCCAAAGTTGAACCGAAAAGACGAATGCCTCACTATCACATGTGAATTGGCGCCTTTTTCCAATTTGATTTTTTGACTAAGGTGTGTCTCACAGTGTCTCACACGTCTTCCCCGTAAACGGTACATGGGATGTTCCACATCCCTCGAATTCGAGAAGATGGCTCACTGAGGAAAACCTGACTCGACACGAAGGCGAAGCTGCAACGTCGAAACGGACAACAAGCATGAACCGTCGGATCATCGGCTCTGAGGAAGACGAAGACGTCGAAACGTTAGCCGAAAATAAATAAATATCATTATCAGCCTCGTGTAAGCTCATCAAAGAAAGAATACATAATGGTTAGTGATACCGAGGTTCAACGAAAGTCGATTTCGAAATATTTGGGGAATAGTTCCTATAACCGAGTTTAAGTGACGGTCGGTTTGAAAATTGTTTTGCTATTCGCTACGTGCTAGCTAACATAATACGACTGCTGCAGGGTGGATTATCGGTCGAAAAACAAATTATTATCAACGGATAGTCATATCGACACCAACCACCATTTACAAAAAAGCAGTGCCAGATGACCATGCCTTCCTTATTCGGTGTTCCACTGGGAAAGATCCGTCTCGGTGCAACTACGACAAGACGAACAATGTGGACCATCGACTCGGGATGTGGATCATGTGGACTGTGGATCATCGGCTCTGGTGAAGACGAAGACGTCGAATCGTTAACAGAATAAATCTATTAATCACCTCGTGGAAGCTCAGTAATTTAAATACATATGCATGCATATATATGCATATATCGATTATTTATGCCGAGATTTATAGAAAGTCTGTCTTTTAAGTTATTTTTTGTCAGGTTTGATGCACGAGATCCAAACAAACATGAGGAACAAGTAGAGTTAAGTAGAGGTAGGAAGTTATTTCTTCATTTCGTCCTCAAAAGCCATCAGTTGAAAATAACTCTCGTCTTATATTTTCGAAGCACTAAAAGAACGGCGAACAACGAAAAGGCTTGTCGTAACAAGCGAAACATAGATCCTACACTCCCACGACCGACTTTCTATTAACCTCGGCATTGATCAAATAATTCTTCGTATTTTTGTTGAGCAAACGCGAGGTGTTATTATTCCTTATTCACGAATAAGCTGACGTTTCGGCGGATTTCCTCAGAGCCGCTTTCTATGAGGTTTCCACTAAGTATGTCACGTAGAGACCAACCGCACAGAAATCACATGGAAGTATAATGTCTCATAGAGCTCATAGAAAGCGGCTCTGAGGAAGACGAAATCCGCCGAAACGTCAGCTTATTCGTGAATAAGGAATAATAACACCTCGCGTTTGCTCAACAAAAATACGAAGATTAGATCCTACAGTTTTTAGTTGCATTATATAATGTGGATGTCATCGAAACTTTCAAATATGCGGAATAAAAATCTACTTTCATTAAAACTCGCGAACAATATAGTTTCCTGCATAATTAAACTGAAATAAGGTTGGTATAAAAGTTTCATTCGGCTAACGTCTCGGTGCCTTCAACTTCTTTAGTGCCGCGTTGATCTGAGTCGTTGGTCTCAAGCATCATTGTCGCGATGTGACCTTTTGCTCTTGCATCGAGCGAAATTCAACAGACGGAACACCGCTCAAATAGGGAGCTTCACTCAGTGGCGCGTTCCTACAGCGGACCGGTGTTAATCTGTTGGCACCCAAGGTGATTTGGTGATCTGGCCATTTTTTTCTTGGCGTCCTGAAGCAGTCGCTACTTTATTTGCTGGTAGGTAGCGCGGCAGTATTTTCAAAACCCGTCAAAAAGCAGATCATGTTGGATAGCCGCATTAGGTCAACATCTGTCCTGTATAAAAAGGCATCGATGAATGAATGTCCCCACCGGAACAGTGCTCGCTCCATTGCATTCGACTCGATGGAAAATCGAACACCTGCGACAACGACCAGCTGTGGACCATCGACTCGCATCAGCGAAGCCCTGAAAAATCGAAGTCAACGAAACCTCTACCGAAGAAGAGTTTTTTATATCACTTTCGAGTCAGTCCTATCACGTAAAAAATTATGCACAAGTTCTGTTTCAATTTACAAAAAAAGTTAAAAATTGAAACTAAGTTAAATTAAACTAAATTGAAGCCAAACACTCCACTAGGCGCTCATAGGACCCAGAATACAATGGAGAAGATTTTCAAGTAGAAGTCACTATCCTTGCACAGCAGTCCGAGAGATCAGCGCGTAAAACTCTTGAAGCGTTTTGGATTAGTTCCAAAAATCCAAAGATCAATTGCAAGAAGTGTCTTGTTATCACGCATGACCTCGCACCATACCTCAGGCTGATTCAATGACCTAACCCAAGCACAGTTTCCGCCTATGTACTACTTTGTGTGGCTGCTCTCTACAAAGTAATAGGAATTCTTTCCAAGAATAAAATGGTTGGTGTTTAAAAGAAGCCGTTTATTATGAGAATGCGAATTTATATGCTAAGTATTATCTGCTAAGGTTATGAAAGTGCTTGGCTAAGTAGATCGCATGGCAGTTTGACCTTTCCAGGCTCTGAAGAAGATGAAACGGCCGGAACGTCAGCTATTGCATGCGCAAATTATTTGGAAATAATGTTAACTCTTTTATTTACTGCCTATTACAATTTTTCACGGCAGGGTATTGTGTGTGATACAACCACAATGACGCAGAGATATTTGCAAAACTCCAGGCCGGAGGGGTCTACAGTGGGGAACGAACGCGCTACTACCCTTTGAAGGGGCTAACGCGTTCACCACCACACCATGTGGGTCTTCCGTTTCCTCTGTCTCTCAGCAGGGAAAGGGTAATAAAGCTTTCGTTTCTCACCGCAGACACCTGTGGTTCGGAGTTCTGCATATATCTCAACATCATTGCGTTTATTTGGAGATACTACTGTAAGTCGACTTTCCCCCAACTTTGGTCTGCGTGATCAATGGACCTTGTTTCATTCATAAGCTAAAAGAGAACACTGAAAAATTCTGCAGTGGACTTATGAAATGGGATGGAAAACGGGAGGTACGCCTACCTGCGTAGGGAAGAACAGGGATAACCAAACGGAAGCGTAGCCAGATGTAGGTGAAATGAGTTCACAACTCATTAGCAGTCCTTCAAGAATGATTGGGTATAGGCATATCTTATGGACGTGTCAAATTTTTCTCAATTTTTTTCAAAAAAAAAGAATTGGAAGACATAGACAACACGAAGTGCAGAGGTGGTACAATGATTAACAAAACTACACATGCACACACAGTGCAGAGTTGTCATGCATTCCATTGCCATTACAAGGTGTGAGCGGAGGTGGCTATCTAAGGCAAGGCTGAAAGAGTACTACAATACCGTGTAACAGACAAATTACTGATCGAGAAGATTTTCAAGTGGAGTGATTTCTTAATGCAGCAGATAACAGTAGTTTGCATAGACCAATACACAGAGTGACGACAAAGTTACCTCTCTATTTCAGAATACTTATAGTCTATTTATACATTGTAATAACATGTACAGTATAATATACTTTATACTTGATACTTGAACGGCCTCTCTTCGCTGGTTGAGCGGGCTCCAGCATAATCTCCATTTTTCGGAGATTTTCTGGCTAAGCCATTGTGGTTTCCTGGAATCCCGAGGTAAGCCTGACCGAAGTCTGCCCCAGGTCTTAACCACCACAGGAAGTCGCTGCCCTTGTGGGTCAGAAAGAGGTCTGCCACCATGTGACTTTGATACTAGGACGTTAGTCGATCCTGATAATAACTTACTCTTAGCTAGGCTACCTGATCGAAACGCCGGACTCCTTCTCAGCTTGAGAGACCCTCCAAAGGAATGAACTCCTCCGCTCTACATCGCAGCTCGACACACAGGAACACTTCCCAGCCACGATGAGGCGGTAAACTGTTGGAAGGATAATATAATATATGCCGTAACATATTTATGCGTTGTAATAATGTAATCTTTTTCTTCTTTTTCGTATGTTTTGTACTGCGTGGGAACTGCATCTGTCGAAATCACAATGTTTAACTTTTTATTTACTACCTGTTTTTTTTCACGGCAGGGTATTATGTAAAATACATTCAGAATGATGTTGAAATACCGCAACAATGCTGACATCTTCTCAAAACTTGGACACAATGCCAGATGGAACCACGATTTCCTCTTCCGGGGCCTCGCGCATTACATACTGCGCCACGAATGCTGTTTGTCTGCCTTTGGTAGATAGAAAACTAGCTGAGAGAAAAGTAGAGCAAGGGCCTCCGTGGAGCAGTGTGTAATGCGTTGACCCCCGGAGCGGGAGACGGTGGTTCGATCTGGCACGGGGTGCAACATCAATGATGCTGAGATATTTGCAAAACTCTGGACCGCAAGTGTCTACGGTGGAGAACGAATGCGCTATTGTCCTTTCTGGGGAATAACGCGTTCACCACCACACCATGCGGGTTCCTCATTTCGCTTGTCTCTCAGCTAGTTCTATCCATCTTTGCCACAGCAATCACTCGTTAGCGAGATTGATCTGGGGCTCCCAAATCGGCAGCGAACCCAGTTAAGCTGAGGCTGTAGTTATAATCACAATTTCAACTTATTATTTACTGCCTACTCTTTTTTAATGGCAGGACATATTGCGAAATATAACTCCAATAATGCTGAGATATTTGCAAAACTCCGGTATTATCTCAACATTGTTGTGGTTGATCTTTCATAAAACCTTGCCGTGAAGGAGCGTGTGGCGCAATGGTCAGAGGCGACCTACAATGCACGCGTGGAATCGATCGCTGAGCCCATGGCCCACCAAGCCTTCCATCCCTCCGGAGTCAACAAATTGGTGCCGAGCTTGTTTGGGAGGATAGCAGCACTCTTTTTGATACATCGCCACCACGAGTCACTTTAAACGACAGATATGCATTAAGTCAATTCCAGCTATCCTTAATAAACTCGAATGCATAGCGCATTCCTCAGGGATTGGTAAGCTCCGAGAGCTTTATCCTTTATCCTTTATACCCACCTGTAAAAATTGTAATGGGCAGTAACTAAAGAAGTGAAATGATGCTGAGATATTTGCTTGAACTCCACGCCGCAGGTTTCTGCGGTGAGGATCGAGCACGCTATTACCCTTTCGGAGGGCTAAAGCGTCTGCCACCACGCCATGCGAGTCGTTCGTTACTCTTGTCTCCCAACTAGTTCTCTATCTACTAGTGCTATCAGCAACCACCTGCCAACGGGATTGAGACACAAATCGGCAGTTACCCCCAGTTAAGCTGACGTTGCAGTCGAAATTACAATAATTAAATTTTTTAAAAAATTTTTGTTTACTGTCTATTCTCTTTTCATGGCAGTGGACGGAGATGTGTTGTTTGTGCACATTCACGAATTCTCCTTGTTGAAGTGACCAGAGGTTGTTATCAGGTGTTTCGAAAATCGATGACTGAGACTTCAGCAACCGCTTTCCTCAAAGGGTGGTCGTATTTTATGTTACCCTGTTGATCTAATTTAATTCATCCTCCTTAGTATTTATGAAGGCCAGATGTGCATTGGCTACATTATCCGTCACAGTACAGGAATACATACATTATCTTGGAGCAAGCTTTTTCACCAAGGCAAATTCGAAATAAGTTCATACCTGGTTTCCAGCAAGAACGCCGCTTTCTTTTTCAACGTAGACTTCTAAAGCTTAGGCTACATCGAATTGGTTCCACTGTCTTTTCTTTATTTTTAAGCCTTCGGTCTTTGATTTCCATGTACGGAAAGATAAGCGCTCATTTGGCTCCCTAGTGAACTGCAGTTTGAATAGTTAGGGGTAGGAGCCTGAAATAGATTTTTTAGGCAAAGTACAGATGAATTCCTTTGAATGATGCTTGGCCAAGTTGAATTCATGGCCTTAGAGCGCTTCATCCTTTATCGCTTGTTACTCGATTTCATATACTGTGCGAATCCCTTCACTTTCCTCATTCTTCTCAGAATCGAGCAAACGAACAGTGAAGAATGATCAGAGATGCCCTACAGAAGATGATGACGGCAAGGAAAATACGGTACATTTAAAACGGAAGAATAAGAAGTTATCAAAGAGTGTATAATAAGATCAGATGTAATAGTCGTAATTGGAGCAAAGTAGTACATAGAAGTACCGCTCGATCGACAGCGCGCTTTGCGCAGTGGCGACATCCGAACATGTTGGGGAGGGCAAAGCAAAATAGTGGTTGCTGTATGGGCAGATACGGCACTGAAATTTTTATTAAAACGTGGAAAAAAGCGTCGACGTCATGAAAAAGACAGGTGTCCTTTTATTGTAGTTGAAAGCACATTCAAATAATTAAAACGGATAAACATGCTGATTACGCACCAAATATGGATGGAGTACTTTTTCCAATGTCCACCAAAATCTTCCAACTTTTACGTGTGGCTTCGGTTGCTGCTTGAGGATTTTCATTTCATCTTGAATGCCGTAGAATGCTGGTCGAGCGATTTTCCCTAGAGTCCTGAAGTAGCCGAGCCGGAGCGTTTCCAGTTTGATGGCAGAGAGTGATTTTTTCTCGGACATGTCCGGTATCAATTCCCCAACCCCGGAGAGATGAGGAGCTTGGTTGGCACGGAGCGGAATCACGATCTACCCCCGTATCTCAGAACTGATTTTTGACATGGTGTGGTGCAGTCATCAACCGTAGGCGACTCTGCGCTTCTGTTCTTCCTCGGTGGAAAGCAGGTAAAGGACGGTGGGTTTTTTGAGAAGCCAGTGGTCGTGTAATTATCGTTCAGATTTTCATCTTTCTGTTTGTGCTGTTGAAGCGTTTGACCTGGTGAATTACTTACCAGTGTACCCTTCCAGGCTCTGAAGAAGGCGATACTCCCAAAACGGCAGCTACCGTTGTGTTGCATGTGTACTACGTGTACGGAAGTAAACGTGTGCTGAATAACAACCTCGCAATTACTGAAAAAGAGAAGGACAGATTTGGAATCTAGTGCCGAGGTCAATAGAAAGTCGATCCTGCGACTGAATATTTGCTCACGAATATGTGGCACCCTAACAAAAATTAACAAAATGATGGTCGTGTATCCACATAATGGAGACACCATAGTCTTATACTGCAAACACGATGGTGGTACGACTTCGCTAATTTTGACATGATGAACATTATTTCTCAAACTGAAGAGTTGATCATGGGAACTAGTCAATGTTATGCCTATCATAGAAGCCAATCGGTTGATTCATTAGAAACATGTCAATTGATCGTTTTCAACTTCAAAATACCGATTCACTAAAATAGATAGATCAGATCAACTGAATGCAATGATGTTCACGAACAAGGCAAAATTTTCATATGGTAGCGGGACCTGTGTAACAATCCGAAAACATTTGTGGATAAACACCTTATCATTAAAAAATAGTCTGGACATTAAGCAATCTAATTTTCCAAACGTAATGTTTCCTTGTAATTTGACCAAATACTATAAAGGCAAATAACCCAAGAAAAATCTGTTCTTAAAATCAAAACGCTGTATTTTTCTTTATCCAAGCCAAAATGAGGTTTGCATAAACACTTATTTATCTAACGTTTCGAGGTCTCCATCTTCTTCAGAATTGGACTGACCTAAGTCAACGGTCCAATTATGGGTCATCCTCGCAATGTGGGACATCTTTGTCCCATCGAGAAAATTCAGTGGAAAGGGCACCGCTTGAATGAAGAAGTTCCCTACGAGGTGCCCGTTTACATAGAATGGATGTCGGCATGTTGTCTCTATTTGGAATGATCTATGAGGAGACGACCACTTGCGGACCATCGAAAGGTCAATCCTGTTCTTAAAAAGGCGAAGACGTAGAGTGGAAAGGTAACCAAACAATTTTTTAATACCAACTTTGTGCAACTCTTGCCGTCGTTTGATGAAAGTCGGTTTTTAAGCTAAAATGCGATATTTTGCAAATGCTCCGAGTATTTCACTTTGTGGATAACATTTCCCTTATGTTATTCAGCCCTCACCTTTCATAATTATTACTCAAATCCAAATCCGAACTAATCACTACATCTTTGTAACTTTGTCGTATTCGCTACCTATGAGCACGATTGCCCAGCACTAGTTTTTGGCATCCCACTTTTCCTTCTATTTTCCTTACCTTTTCTGTTTTTGTAGGAGTAGTCGCACTCATCAGCCCGTACAATGGAGCCTTCATATTTTTACGAGTTCTCTCGGTTATTGGAGTTGGTGTGCCTTTTATTTTGTTTTATTTTCTGTTTTCTGTTTTCACTTTTCCTGTGCGGATCTCAGCAATTCTCACAATCGGGTCGTTTTCTCGGAACCACTGTTCACGAAGGTCTTCCTACTTTTACGTGTGGCTTCGGTTCCTTGAGGACTTCCGTTTCATCTTGAATGTTGTAGGATGCTGATCGATCGATTTTCCTTGGAATCCTGAGATGACCGAGCTAAAGCGTTCCCAACTGGGTTGCAAAGAGTGATTTTTTCCCGGACAATTCTGGTACAAATTTCCCGTTCTAGGAGGTATAAGAGGCTTGGTTGGCACGGAGCGGAATCGAACTAGCACTATGATCGTGATGACGGACACCACAATCAGTGAGCTATTCCCTTCTTTCTTAGGTACTTTTCTATACACCAATGCCATCAGCAATCACCAAGAAAGGAGGTAGATGAAAAGAAGGACTCACATGGTGTGGTGGTGAATACGTTAGCCTTCGGATAGAGTAATTGGGGTTCGATCCCCATCGCAGACACTTGCGGTCCGAAGTTTTGCAAATATCTCTGCATCATTGTAGTTGTGTTCAACAAGATAGTAATTTTGGGTAATTGTTAACAGTGTAAAACCATACGATACATTCCACAGTATATGCATCCGATTTAAACAAACCAGTTGAAAAAATAAACTTATCTATCTAATCTACTTCATTATGCGAAAAAAAATAAAAGGTGATCCTATTTCCTCATTGTGTCGTGTAGAGTCCGTTATTATCGTAGTTGAATGTGTTTTTTGCTCCGGCTCTGATGCCTCAATGTGATTAAAGCGTTCACAATATTCCCTGACGATTCCTTGTCCTATAGGAAAGTATGCACGTACATTTGTTTACAACTAGTTGTATGTGCGTGTGTTTATGTACTTGTGTACGTACTCATGTGTATATACGTTTGTCGGCGTGTATACGTAGGTACGAGTCAGTAGGTGTGCATGTCTATATTTATGTAGATGTGCGTGGGCGTGTGAATGTTCATATTATGTACGTATATGTGTGCACGTGTTTGTATGCACGCATGGATCTAATAGATGTATATATATGTGGGCATTGTGTGTTTGTGTTGCTGTCCGTGCATATCTGTGTAGGCGTGCGTGTGTTGGTATGTGTTCGTACATGCACGCATTTGTCTGTGTGTATACCAACGGCGCCATTGATCTTATCAGTGCTGGTGTTGAGTTCAGTTGTAGCGAAAACGATTCATCGGCAACTTGGGCAGTTCCCGTCAATGCAGTGTTGTTTATTGACCGCTGTTCTTCTTATACAGTTAACGATTAGTCTATTTACTACCGTACACACATTGCGGTCGAATGAACCGCCTCGTTTTCTCAGTAAGGTATGTGTTGATAAGTTTTGCTATATTCCTTTGCTGTGACTATGTGTAGATATAAGACCGTTTTCTATAATTTTTGTAGAAAACTCTCTACTCGAGTATATTGAATTGACTTCAAAGTAGCGGATTGTAAGACATGCCAGCATAAGTGAAATATTGTTGTAGGGAAATCCGACAGATCTCTTTATGTGAGTTAAGCACACGTTATTTTTCCAAAAATCAAAGAAAGTATGGAACCTTAAAGAAGAACTGTCATGATTTTGCATCCTTCGAGCCGGCTAAGCCCACTGAGCAGCTCTGGTGAGCAGCAGCAGCGAACGAGGGGCTTACTGGTGGCGGTTCGATTCAAATGATCATTAGTTCAGTAGTAAGTGATATGGAACTCGGCGATTTTTCGGCATAACACAGGCTGAGAAGTACAACAAAAGCTATAGTGAACGATTGAACTTTATCAGAACGTTTCATTTTACTCCTCAAACCCGCTTTATGACAATAGCAAAATCTCATCGAATTCTGAATAGTGTTGACATTATTACATTAGGATTTAACTTATTCGTGTAAGCTTACAATGTTCACTGCCCTGCGTCTGTAATTCATAAAGGTTTTCGGATTCGTACTTCACTTCGGCCTCCACTTCTAGACTTTGCCTTCTTTAGGAATGTCGTTGAATGATAGTCAAATTGGTTCCCCTGGAATCCTGGAATAACTTTAATGTTGCGTTCTCACATTTTTATCTCTTTATCTAAAGACAAGATCGGACGAAGAGATCCTTTTTTAAACAAGTCTTATATTCGACGAGAGCACTGGGATAGGAGACTTGGTTGGCTTGGAGCGAGGTTGAACACATAATGAGTCATTTATATAATAATATTGCGAGTAACAAAGAATGAGTGCAAATGATTGGAAATTCATTCTAGCTACTTTCAAAACCCTGCCGAGAAAAATTGTAGTAGGCAGCAAATGAAAAGTTAACATTGCCATTTTCTTCGGAATTTTCTTTCTGTAAGTGAGACTGATCTAACCTTAAAAAATTCTATGAATGATGCAACAACTGGTTTTCACTACCATCTTTTCTCAACGCTTTTCTAAACGTGATTTTTGTCACCCGAGTTTTTGGAGGGGCGCGCTTTTTCAAATTTCACCCTTACTCAAAACATTAGGTGAAATAAAATCTACTAGAATAAGGATAAATGAAAAAAGAACGCCTTAACGATGATTTTTAGGAATAAGCTTTATTTGATATAGCGAAATTCTTTCTTGTCGTTGTGCCTCTTATCCTTTACATTTATGGATTCTATTTGTGGTTACCGTGTTATTATTCAAGAAGGATGACCTACACGATATCGGCAACTATCGCCCAATCTGCTTACTGTCTGTCGTCCACAAACCTTTCACTCGAGTCATCCTAAACACCATTGACAAAACACTGGACGAAGGACAGCCATGTGAGCAAGCAGGGTTTCGAAAAAGATTTAGTACGATGGACCACATACACACGGTAACAAGGCTCATTGAAGTATCGCGAGAGTACAAAAGACCGCTCTGTCTTACTTTCATCGATTTACAGAAGGCCTTTGATTCAGGTGAGATAGAAGCACTCTTGGAAGCGCTTGATAGTCAAGGAGTCCCTACTCAGTACATAAAGATCCTTCGCGTGTTTTACAAAATTTTACAAGCAAGGTATCACCATTCTACAACGATATTAGGATTGACGTCAAAAGAGGAGTTAAGCAAGGCGATACCATCTCGCCAAAATTATTTACCGCCACCCTTCACAACGTCATGCGAACATCAGAGTGGAATAATATGGGAGCGAAAATCGATGGTCGGCAGCTACATCTCCTTCGCTTTGCTGATGACATCGTCCTTATAACACCAAACATTAGTCAAGCGGAACGTATGTCTGACGACTTTGATAAAGCCTGTGGAAAGATTGGTTTTCGACTAAATCTCACAAAAATGATGTTTATGAGGAACGGATTGGTTTCGCATGTCCCATTCACGCTCAACGGAACGGATACCTCTGAATACTCCCAGTGTTGTCTATCTAGGTCGGAAAGTGAGCATGATGCTTCCTCCTAACTCCAGAGCTAAGCAAAAGAAAATGAACGGCTTGGAGAGCTTTCAAGAGTATCGAGGATATGGTGAAGTAAGCAAGGAGCACCAGACTCCGTGCCCACCTTTTCGATTCATCGGTGCTTCCTGCCCTAATGAATGCGTCAAAAACCTGGTCGCTGCGTAAGAGGGATGAAAGGGCACTCAGCGCTATCGAACACGCAGTCGAAAGGGCGATGCTAGAAGTATCTCGTTCCGCACATGTAAGGGGTGGGATCCGAAGCTCCGATCTGCGTCAACGATCAAAAATCAAGGGTGCCGTTCTGTACGCCAAATAGCCGAACATAAGGTGGCCCGGACACGTAATGCATATGAACGACAACCGGTGGATAAGAGCCGTTAGTGATTGAATTCTTCGGGATGTCAAACGTACTGTAAGAAGACCACCGACCCGATGTTCAGAGTTTTTTCACAAAGAGCCTTGAAGAAAGATATGATGCTCGACGAGTTCCTAGAGCGAGCAGAACCCACTGGCTACTCTTGCACGCGACAGGGAATGACGGAAGATTTACTGGCGCCCGCCTGAGTCACTCGACAATCAGTGGGACTACAGGTGACAGGTAAAGGTGATTTGTCGTTCAATTTCGTCTGAAACGACAGATGGCATAAAGATAATCTTCAGTCTACGGAGTCTTTTTTCATTGGCACTGTTCCATGTTGTGCACTTAATGCTTCCAATTTTTAGCAATCTTCAGAAAAGTGTCAATAACAATATCACACTGCCGTGAATACTGACAGCGGAGAAACACCAGCACACGCTGTCCTGTATTGAAATGCTCTCTCTATATTGAATTAACGCCCGAAGTGGCCAGGTGATAAGGTCATCTAACCTAAACAGGCAACTACCTTGATAAACCACCAATGTCATCAACGAGCATTTCTTCACCCACGGTGGTTTGCTCTTCAAGACAGCATTTAATGGTAAAGCAAGTTAGCTAAGATACCACTGAAAGATAAAGGATAAGGAATTGGACGATCATCAATTTCTTGAGCATGCGGTATGTATTATATTAGGGTATATTCATAGCATTGTAAAGTTAGATGAGTGCGTATTTGGCCTATACAGTGACTCGCTTTCGAAGGAACTACCAAAGTGGGGCCTCCATTAACGGACTCCAGAAAGGTTGGGTGCTAGCCCTAGAATTGTCCATAGCACCTTTTGCCAACAACAACTTTTTCAAAACAGAACTACCGGCTGATGTTCATAGGGAAAACAAGGGAAAAATTACGGGCTCGAATTAGATGGGAAGCTCACTCTGGGTACCAACCCGGAGCAGCGAATTTTCACTGCTTTTAGACGCTTAAGAGATTTGTAATGTGTAACCTTTGAAAAATTTAGTTAAGTACTTTTTTAAACCATAAGTAATCAACTGGCTGATTAAACTGTCCATCAAGTGGCTGGTCAACTAAATAATCAACTAGTGTGACTCCATTTGGAACCTATGAACTCCATTAGCTCCTATCTCTTTGGATATCTGCTCAGACGGCTCAGTTTTTTATACATCAACCTTGTGATATGATGCTATGCTGTGATTTCTACTAAAAAGTAGTAACCCTGGGTGAGGATGAACCCATTCTGTACAACACAGTTCGCCATTTATAAACAGTCTTATGGGCCGGAAATCTTCATTTTTGCTTCGGAAATTTCTTCTCTTCGTTTGTTCGTTTTTTTCGAAGTAGGGTCAGGAATTTTAAAACAAATTCCACACTGGCATCGTGGTGAGATAACAAGAAAAGAATGAAAGGAGTTTTTATAAGACTTTGAATTTTATCGTAGTGAATTTTTCAGAACGTTTTCGAAGCACAGTGTTAACCTTTCTACTTACTGCCTACCGTAATTTTCCATGGCAGAGTATTATGTGAAATACAACCACAATGATGCTGAGGTATTTGCAAAATTCCGCACTGCAAGTGTCTGCGGTGGGGATCGCACTCGCTACCTTTTCCCTTTCCGGGCGCTAGCGCATTCACCACCACACTATGCGGGTTCTTTGTTTAGTCCTTCCTCTCAACTAGTTTTTTACTCAACCACACCATCAGGGCCCGTTTTTCAAGGAGATTTAGTCACTCAATGCGACTTTAGATGTTAATCGGAAGTATTGAGGTTGCCTGCATGAATGCGGCTTAAAGAAGTTGTAAATGAACCTCATTGCCTGTTTTTCCCTTCTAGATATTTTCGTTCCAAATTTCAAGCTACATATTTAGAAATCATGTCGTTTCACCGGGGGAGGATGTCAGTGTATTGCTCGCCTTCGAGGCGAATGTTGTTGCAAAGGACATGAAGTCGCAGCATTACCAGCAAATCTCACCACGACAATTAGGATACTGTAGGTTTTTGATATATTGCAGTCCTAACAAATCGATAGCGTCTACCTAAACTCGGTTGACGATTGAGTTCCAATAGGAGGCAATCGCTGAACTCGAACTATGACTAGCACTCATTAACCGCACTAAGGGCACTTGATTCGGACCAAATTGGATCTGATCTTCCAATCCCAGTATAGTCAGTTGTTCCTAGTACACAAAAAGCAAGTAGTTTAGAAAAAAACAGCAATGTTGTCAGTCTCAAATTTAAAGATGACGGCATAACACGGTTTTAATGACGTCTTCCCACTAAGAGTGGGCATATTGGTTTTTGAGCAAAAATGGAACCTCTCAAAAGGATTCTAACTTTCAGCGCTAATAAGGAAAATATCCGTTTTTTAATTCTCACGAGTGTCTTTTATTAACCACTCTTTATTCAAGAACAAGCTGACGTTTCGGCTTATTTCGTGTCTTTTTGAAGTGTAGTCGTAGATTGCGGTCAACTTGAGCTTTCCAGGCTCTGATGAAGGCGAAATCCGCTGAAACGTCAGCTTGTTCCTGAATAAAGAAGAAAATAACACCTCACGTTTGCTCAATAACCATATAAAAAATTGTATGCGTTTTTATTATTTTTCCAGAGTTATGTTCAATGTGAGCATCCAAGCCATGAGTTCGACGTTTTTCCAACATTATCCTAATCTCGAAGAGATGTAAGCTAATGTTTTTATCTCTATCACTGTCGATAAGAGAGTTGTAAGCTTTCAGCGGACTAGAAATTATTTTTTTACTTTGGAAGCCAAATGACGCTTATTTAGTTTAAAAATTCGTTATTAATAAGTTGAAAGAGAGCCCTAGACGGTGAACTGCAGAATTCCGTCGCAGAAGAAGATAAGATGTGTTTTTTGTCTTAGTGGGATTGTCAAGTGAACTGAACGCATTGTCATTGAATGAAATAGGTCAAAAAAATTGTTGAAGCCTCTGCAGCAGCAGCATGCAATCTGATTTCGGAATGGGGAATCACAACTCCGGAATGAGCGACGTCAAGGAACGTTGAACCGAGTCGGGTCTTCTACGTTTTTAGTTGCAGACAGCAGGTGCTCAGAGTTTTGCAAAGCCGTCCTCTATTTTCTTGATGATGTGCTTTGGAACCGCCACTGGAAATGTAGCTGGGGTAAGTCCATTTGTAGATGTACATGGAGAATTGAAAATGGAGAATTTATAGACGAACATAGAGCATTTTCTCCATCTGCAGCATGTATGGCGGTTTCAAACGATGTCATCAGGGAAATCAGCGAGTGTTTCACAAAATTCCGAGGTGCTGCTGGTTTTAATTCCCTATTAGTGGACTAAAAACGAAGAAGAATCTACTAGGTGCAACTCTTCTCCACGTAATCGTCTGGTGTTGGTAATCTCGATTCTGGTGTCGTATTGTATGCCTCTAATGCACAATCTTCACATTCTTCGCTGACTAATTCACCATTATTATTGGGAAACGGTTATAATAATTGCAAGGCCACCGAAACCAACGTCTCATTGGTCCAGGCGAGAAGAATTAACGCGTTATTTTCAGCGAGGTCTATGAATCGTCGAATCTAGGTCACTTTGACGGAAATTCATTGCGTCATCTCACGAATTTAAGGAAAATGTAGGTAACTGGTTCTTCTTAAGTTCTCCTCAAAAAGCAAAAACGTGGCAATTTTTCGATTTTTGTCCATATGGAATTTTTTCATTTTGCTTGAAGAAAACAACAGTTTCTGCTAATCAATATCTGTTTATATTGTTGAGCTTATACGAGTTTGATAAGAGATGTTTATTCGGCTGTTTCGATTTCTTCGTCTTCATCAGAGCCGACGATAATTGTCGTTGGCCCACAGTTGTTCCGCTTCTCGATGTGAGGTCTTCGTCTCGTATCGAACAGCATCCTCATCAGTTGAGCATCTCGAATGAGCCGAGTACACCGGCGACGCTCTTTCAAAAGTTTCTGCTAATGTTTAGAGGCAGTTCAGATGTGTAGTTCATTTTTGAAATAGAGAGAAGGAAAATGAAGGATCTATACAAAATATCTTATGTTCTGTTTCTTTTCGGTGAACAACAAGCAACGAAATGTCGCTTATCGTGCTATATTTAGCTTTCACTCTAAAAAGAACAATGGTATGAATCACTGTACAAATACGAGGTGATAACGATCAGATGATGTCAAAGAAATGGGACAAACGACACGATGAAGAATTTCCACAGTTACAGGTCGATAACGTGGTGCCGAAAACTTGAAGAAATTTCAGAAGTGTTGCTAGCCTCAAATCTCAAGATACAGTCACTGTGAGTTTGAAAATGTACAAGAAACAATTATTTAATTAAAAAAGGAGCGTATAGCTCACTGCTTAAAGGCGCCTCACAATACACTTTGTCTTTGGTTCGATCCAACACTCAAGACAATGCAAGAGAGCCATCTCACCTGGGTCAGAAAATTTATACCAGACTTCTTTGCGAGGATAAAAAATACCGGTGTATAGTCCTCTCATGGATCGCGTGTGGCGCAGTGGTTGGAGGCGCCACTGCGACACACACGTGGAATCGATCGCCGCGGTCATGGCCCACCAAGGCTTCCATCCCACCGGGATCGGCAAATTCGTACCAAACTTGTCTGGGAGGATAGCAGCGCTTTCTCGGTACGCCACCGCTAGTCATTGTTAAGGCAAGATATGCATTCATTCACCTCCACCGATACTTAATGAAGTCGAATGCATGGCGCATCCCCCATGGATTGACCAACGCCGAGAGCTTTATTCTTTCATAGTCCTCTCAAGCCATTCTTTAGGTCAAGTACGATTCAAAAACTTCTATCATACTGCGAATGGATTCGAATGTGCAGAGAATCGTCAGAAATTGATTAGCGCTGGACAATTACGCTTTATCACTTTACTGAAAATTTCTGGAAATTTAAAATCTCGGACTAAAAGTTTCAAAACGGATCCATGCACATTAAGCTCAAAACGTTCAGCTGATTCATTGCAGGATTTTACGTGATAATGGACTTAAACGCATGCCAAGCCTAGAGATGACCGACGAACACAAAATGGATGTCGAAATTGATCTGTCTGGGAATCAGGTAGCTTTTGCTCAACTTCCTTCTTTTTTCGAAGTTTCTAGTAGGATTGAAATATACAGCTCGATTAAAAAAATGCTGTTCTCAGTGATAATGATGAAATCGGAGTCACTGTTATCATCTGACGCTCTCGCTGATTCCCATAACCGACTTTCTATTAATGTCGGCATTGATCAAATAGTTCTCTATACGTTTGTTGAGTAAACACGAGGTGTTAATTTAGTCTTTATTCCGTCAAAGCCGACGTTTCAGGAATATCGGCTTCTTCAGGACTTGAAGTAGTGTATTGATAGGCAATTTACTATTTCAGCTGACATAGTAAATTGCCTGTGATTGTACCCTTCGAGGCTCTAAAGAAGGCGATGCTGCCGAGACGTCAGGTCTAAAGGAATAAAAAATAACGTTACGTTTCCCACTGATATCCAGGTAACTAAGGTGGATACCAGCTAATCTGCATTCGTATTGTCAACTGCCTGGGATGATCCAACAAGATCTAATCACTCGCAGGTTTCAACAAAACCACGTTTTCATTTTTGGGTGATCGCTGAGAAGTTCAAGGCTTGGAGTTCCAAAGGACCCAATCGCTAAGGGTTCTCTTCGATCGGTTTTCGTGAAAATGCATCGGTTACGACCCAAATGATCTTCGACATTTGTAGCATACGACGATTCTGACTTCTTATCGCCTAGGCAAATCACAACTTCGGATTTCTTTTTCAGTGTGTAGAGAAAGTGAAAATGGAACAACGTATCCACTGTCCTTTCCGCTTCCTCCTTGAAGCCTGCAAAAGCTCTCTAAGCGCATCGTTTAGGCGCCTGCTCAGTTCTGTGCACCTAAGAAGTGTATCATGCTAAATTTACGACTATGGCACGCTAGGTTAGAGAACTAGAGTGCATCATTCCCCGTTAAGTGTGAATGTACGTCAAAAGCGCATCCGTTTTTCATGAACGCCTCGTTCTTAGAGTTTAAATGATGACCGATCCTTATTAAATCCTGATGGGAACGGGCAGCATTGGCTTACCGAGGCTTGTTGTAATCTTTCATTTTATAAAAAATACACCATTGAAAAATTGACTTTCCGCATGGCATTCTTGACCAGTTAACCTAGTTAAGCTGAGGTCGAAGTTGAAATCACAATCTTAACCTTTTTATTAACTGCCTACTATAATTTTCAACGGCAGGGTATCATGTGAAATACAACTAAGATGATGCTAAGATATTTGCAAAACTCCGGACCGCAGGTGTCCGCAGTGGGGAACGAAAGCGCTATTGTCCTTAACATTGTGATTTCAACTCTAGCTTTAGCTTAACTAGGTTCGTTGCCGATTTGGGCACCCTAGGTCAATCTCGTTGACGGGTGATTGGTGATGGCAAAAGATCGACAGAACTAGATGAGAAACAGGTGAAACGAAGGACCCGCATCGTGTGGTGGAGAATGCGCTACTCCCCGGAAAGGACAATAGCGCGTTACCACGACCGACTTCCTATTAACCTCGGCATTGATGGAGTAAATCTTCGTATTCTTGTTGAGCAAACGCGAAGTGTTACTTTTATTCTTTATTCACGAATGAGCTGACGTTTCGGAGGATTTCGCCTTTCTCAGAGCCTGGAAAGCTCAAGTTGGCAGCAATCTATTCAACCAAACACCTCCGTAACCAAACAAAGAAAATGCTAAACCAAGATTTCAATCAGACTGAACACAGCTTTGCACACTCACCGCTTTCTATAAGGCTTCCACTGAGTATATCGCGTAAAGACCGACCGCACAGATTTCAAATGGAAGCATTATGTGCTCCTTCCATCAAAATAACAGGCTTATATACCGCCCAATATTACGCGTGATAATGAGGCATTCTTTCTTGCGGTTCATTTTCGGATTTCTGGAATTAATCCAGAACGCCTCGAGAGTTTTGAGCGCTTGTGTTCTCGATTCTTGTGCGAGGATCAAGACACGTACTTCAAAGTCCTCCCCGTTATGTCTCTGGGTCCTATGCGTGCCTAGCGGGGTATTTGGTTTATGTTTGCCGGCTAGGTGTTCTTTTGTGCGGACACAGAGGGGCCTGCCCGTTTCGCCAATGTATTCGTCTCCGCACGCCTTACAGGAGATCAGATAAACTATACCCGAGCTCATGCAGTCACCGTCTCTACCACTGGGGCAACTTATGCAATTTTGCATTGCATATATACGGTCATATAAACGGTCACGAACTAGCTGGCGCCTAAGATTACTCGGTGGAATTTCAACTACGTTTGCCGAATTCTCCAGACCAGCCCTTCTTAAGCAGCGTTTTATGGGTGCACTTACATCATTTGAAATGAAGAGTAGGATAAACGGGACCATTTCATCGCTAGAGTCGTCGTTTGGGGGCCTCGGATTTCTTCTACACCTATCCCGAGCTACAGTTTCGTAGCCATTAGAAATGGTTGTTTGCCGTGCCATGTTCCGTGACTCCTCTCTCTGCTCTCTTCCCGTACACACGTTGGTTGCCGTTCGAAACATGTTTCTTACAAGCGCTCTTTTCCTGTGAGAGGCGTGAGAGGAAGGTAATGAACCAAGATGTTTTTACTACTTGGCTTTCGGTACCACTTCGTAATGTAGCCATTTTCTGACAAGATAATTTGGACGTTCAGTAATGGAAGTCATTTTTCTTTCGGTTTCCCTCGGGTGAACTTGCTATACTCTGACTGTTCATTCAACAACTCGAAACATTTGTCCATTTCCTCTTGTGTTCATCAAAGGACAGAACAGTCATCTGCATATCTACAATGGAGTAGCGGCCCCAGATCAATCACCGGTGCTTCCACCTTAGATATAAACTCAATGGCAAGACTTGGTGCCAGTCGTTGTCCCATTGCCAACCCTCTTATTTGAGCGTAGTATTTCCCGGACCATCTAAAGATTGAGCAGCTCAAGCATTCTTTTAAGAGTGCCATCAGCTGCTCTATCTTGAAGCCATACATGTTTATTTCTCCTTCGTGCTTTATAAGGGGTTCGAATATGGCTTGCATTGCGGAGTCATTCGACACGTTTGTATAAAGGGCGGTAACGTCGAAGAACCCCATCACGTACGCGCTGCTGCGGAGCTCAATAATGAAGTTGATGTTAAATTTCAGATGTTTAAGAATGAAACTCTCAAAGTCCTTAATCACTATCGAGCGAAATGAAAAGATCAAACATCACTGAAGTGCAAAAACGTGGTATGCGAGAGGTACGAGAGCTGATAAGGTTGAAGAACATAAAACTATCCGTTAGTGATAAGGTTGGAGAGTTTGTCGTAATTCCTTATCAGTTAGATGTGGAGATAACGAAAAAGCATCTTGAAGATGCTTCACTTTATCGCCCATCATCTGAGGAGGAATTCAAAAGTAGATACCTAAAATTGAACCACGAATAAGTCTAAACGGCAAGGTCTGCTGGTTTAAAACCATTAGTTATCTCTCAGCTAAAAGTTGACTTACCAACATGTTCCATCTTGTACTTGCTTATAAAAACTCTATCCGAAGTATCCAGCAATGATCTTGTGTCTACCAATCCATCACTGTTTAAGGTTAGACCTATCATTAACTGCGTAGACGGCCCAACGGAAAGAATAACGTGGTTAATAACACTAATACTTACTCAGCTGTTGAAGTACACTCCAGCTCATCTAGCAAACACCCAGATGTTTCTGGATCGTCTACGTACTGCGTAGCCCAGCAGCGCGTACGTGATGGAGTCTTTCGATGTTACCGCTCTTTATATAAACGTATCGAATGACTCTTCAATGCAAGAAATATTCGAACTCCCTATACAACGCGAAGAAGAAATAAACATGCATGGCTTCAAGATAGAGCACTTGATGGCACTCTTAAAAGAATGCCTGCACTGCTCAATCTTCAGATAGCCCGGGAAGTACTACGCTCAAATAAGAGGGTTGGCAATGGGACAACGACTGGCACCAAGTCTAACCACTGCGTTTATTTCTAAGGCGGATGCACCGGTGACCGATTTCGGAAACTGTTTTGTCCTTTGCTCAGCACGAGAGGAAATGCACAAATGTTTTGGTTTGTTGAATGAACAGTCAGAGTATATCAAGTTCACCCGAGGGAAACCGAAAGAAAAATGGCTTCTATTCCTGAACTTCCAAATTAACTGGCCAGAAAATGGCTACATTACGAAGTGGTACCAAAAGCCAAGTAGTAAAAACATCTTGGTTCATTACCTCTCCTCACACCCTTCTCACTCGAAAAGGTCGCTTATAAGAAACATGTTTCGAGCAGCAACTAACGTGTGCACGGGAAGATAGCAGAGAGACGAGTTCCGGAACTTGGCGCGGCAAATAGCCATTTCTAATGGCTACGAAACTGTAGCTCGGGATAGATGTAGAGGAAATCCTAGGCCACAAGCGACAACTCTAACAGTAGAATGGTTCCGTTTATCCTACCCTTTATCTCAAATGATGTATGTGCAGCTATAAAACGCTGCTTAAGAAGGGCTGGTCTGGAGAATTCGGCAAACGTAGTTGAAATACCACCGAAGAATCTTAGGCGCCAGCTAGTTCGTAACCGCCTATATGACTGTCTATATGCAACGCAAAATTGCATGATTTGCCCCAATGGTAGAAACGGTGATTGCATGAGTTCGAGTATAGTTTATCTGGTCTTCTGTAAGGCGTGTGGAGACGAATACATTGGCGAAACGGGCAGACCACTCTGTGTCCATATAAAAAAACACCTAGCCACCAACCATAAACCAAATACCCCGCTAGGCACGCATAGGACCCAGAGACATAACGGGGAGGACTTTGAAGTACGTGTCATGATCCTCGCACAAGAATCGAGAACACGAGCGCTCAAAACTCTCGAGGCGTTCTGGATTAATTCCAGAAATCCGAAAATGAATCACAGGGAAGAATGCCTCATTATCACTCGTGATATTGGACAGTATATAAACCTGTTATTCTGATAGGAGGGGCACATTACACTTACTTGTGAATTCTGTGCGGTTGGTCATCACGCGATATACTCATTGGAAGCCTCATAGAAAGCGGTGAGTGTGCAAAGCCGTGTTCAGTGTGATTAAAATCGTGGTTTAGAGTTTTCTTTGTTTGGTTATGGAGGTGTTTGGCCGAATAGATTGCTGTCAACTTGACCTTTCCAGGCTCTGAAGAAGGCGAAATCCGCCGAAACGTCAGCTTATTCGTGAATAAAGAATAAAAATAACACCTCGCGTTTGTACAACAAGAATGCGAAGAAAGCGCATTCGTTCCCCACTGCAAACACCTGCTTTCCGGAGTTTTGCGTGTATCTTAGCATCATCTTAGTTATATTTCACATGATACCCTGCCGTTAAAATTTATAGTAGGCAGTAAATAAAAGGTTAGGTTTAAAAATAACTTTTGGACTTGAGCTTGAATACCTAATAATCCCCGACACTCCCATTTGTTCTAAACTGAGTCGAACTTTTTTTTAAATCGACGAAAGCTAGGCAGAGTGGTCGTTTGTACTCTTACGATACGTCACCACATCTCATTATCGTGTAGTCCATCGAATGGAATCCTGGATGCATCCACGGCTGCCCTTCGTCAAGTGTTCTGCCAATGCGGCTGCAAATGACTCAACCAAGAACTTGTTTACGATCACCAGTAAACAAATTAGGAGATAATTATCGATGTCGTGAAGGTCTCCTTTTTATGCAATAACACGGTTCGCCTGGTTTTCCATTGATTCGGAACCTTGCATTCTAAAAGGATGCTGTGAAAACGGAGCCAATAATCGAAGAGAACTGTCGGTAGTTTCTCCAAGATGAGGACTGTCGATACATTCTTCATATCAAGTCATTTCTACACCAGATGCTCTACGACTTTTCTGCTACTTGATAGCATGTCGAACATTCAAAGGAACATCCGCTAAGACGCCGTAACCGTCGCCCTTGGACAAGAATGGATATTTTTGATTGTCATTTTCTCGATAAAGTTACTGTTTCTTCTAGACTCTGGGAACGATTTCCTTGTTGGCTAAAGTCTCAACTGTCTTTTAGGATTCTGTTCTCAACGTTTAGCAATGAAACTTCAAGCTGTCGTACTAACTCCTCTCTCCTTCTTCTATCGCTTTTTACGGAGTTTTATATCCAAGAAAACCATGAAAACGCTTTTTAGGTCGACTTTTTTTGTTGTGAGAACATTCAGATCAAGGAATATTCTAGATTAAGTACATCGGAGATGGTCGAGTGCGATCAGTAAGAGCTCGTAGTCTACGCCTCAGCAATAATCGAATCAAGGAGATAACTGGTTATGCATTTATTGGCAGCAATTTTTTAAAATTGTAAGTATTTTCTCCATTAAGAATTTTCTCTAAAATATACACACCAGTTGATGTTCGACTTCGACTAACAACGAGCAGTCCACCATGCATTGATTTAAATGTATATGCTGAGAAAATAATGTCAGCTTTTAAATTTGGACTAACAAATCTTAGTGAGCATTAATGGTTTCAATAAAAACATTGGAATCATGTGTTTCGCTTCATAAAAAACCAAAGTTAGACGTGTTTGGGAAGGGCAAGCAGCTCAGTAGCAGAGGTGCCGTTCACAGGTACTAAGGCTCGGATTCGACCCGCATGGGGCCTACTATGCGTGCCATTCCTTCGGAGTCGCAAACATGGTGCTCGACTTATCTGGTCCCAACTTGCTTCCTCCTATCTGTATAATGTAAGTGACTGTGATGATAATGTGGAAGTGCCCCTGCACAGCAACCTCAGAATTCCGGAGATATTCGGCTCAATTAGAATCATTATTCTTCGGAAATGATTAAGACCAAAAGCCTCTCAAATAGCAACCAAGCGCACTCAAAAATTTAACGAAACTTTGTCAATGATAGAGGCAAGAAAACAAAAAAAATTGCAACTGTTGGGATCTTTATGATAGGTGGTGTCGAATCGTGAAGAATGGAAAATGTTTTAACTTTCATTTGCTGCCTGCCTAATCATTTCTTTATGGCAAAGTAGGATGTAAGATTTAGTCGCAAGGATGCTGAGGTTTGTGGAAAACCCGAATCCCCGGATGAATTTAGAACCAACAATTTCAGAGGTGCCCATGTGCTGTAGAACGTACGAACTAGGACCGTTGCTCGGACTTTCTCTCAGCTGTGTTTTTTCTCTTCTAATACTATCAACAATCATTCGTCAATTATAACGTTCTGTGGTGGAAGGTACGTGAGCCCCGGTAAGGGTAATTGTGAGTTCGAAGACCAACTGAGTTTCCCCGTTTTGTGAAATACAGCTACATTGTGGTCATACTTCACATCATACCCTGCACGACATTGGCAATTACGCCCTCTTCGCCATGCTGATGACAATGTTCTTAAAGGAGCAAGCATTGACCAAGCTAAATGAATGCTCCCCAACACTTTGATAACGCCAATAGAAGGACAGGTTCCCGCTTAAGTTTCACAAAAACGATGTTCATGAAAAATGGATTGGTTACGTATGCGCATTCACGCTCAACAGAATGAATATCTCCGCATACTCCAGTTGCATCTATCTAAGTCGGGAAATCAGCATGATGAACGACTTAGCTCCAGAGTTGAGCAGAAGAAAACGAGCAGCTTAGGGAGCTTTCAAGAGCATCGACGATGTTGTGAAGAGAAAAAGAAACATCCGAATCCGTCTCCGCCTTTTCGACTCAACGATTGTTTCTGCCTTAATGCATGTGTTAGAAACCTAGTCGGTACGCGTTATTGAACGCGCGGTGGAAAGGACATTGCCAAAAGTCTCCTGGATCACGCAACGTGGTAGGACTCGGTTCTATAAGCCCCATTATCGCAGAGAAGCTGGACAAGTGACAACCACAACAAGTGGACAAATGCCACTAATGACTGTACTCCCCGGGATGAAAAGGTACTGAAAGAAGCCCACCGACCCGGTAAAGAGAGGTTTCCACGGATACTTTAGACGAAAGATATGACGCTTAAGAAGTCTCTAAAGCAAGCAGGTCCCATTGAGCTTTTCTTAAATGCGGCAGGGAGAAGTGGAAGAGTTAGCGGCACCCACTCGGGTCGGGACGACATATGACACAGGTGATACCCTATCATGATAAGATACTTTTTGGTTGGTTATTTGGACGGCCTTCCTTTACTGATTGTGGAGGCCTCTGCATATTTTCCACTTTTTCGACGTTTTGCTGTTGTAGCCATCGTGCTCCTCTGAAGTCCCGAGATCGGCCTGGCCAAAGTCTGCCTCAGGTCTTCACCACCACAGGGAGATTTACCACCATGCGACTAGTTTGATACCAGAACGATAGTGTATCCTAGTATTGGTTTAGTCTTAGCTAGTCTTCCTGATGGAAACGCCGAATTCCTTCTCACTTTGGGGGAATCTACTCGGTTGATGAACCACCTTTGTAGATCGTAGCCTGACACCCCAGAGACACCTTCCAGCAACGATGAGACGGTAAGCCGTTGGGAGGTTACGATAAGATGATAAGCAGTAAATGAAACGCTGTGAATTTTCCTTCAGAGTTCACATATTAACTTGTCAGGAAACATTTTGGTATGGAATGGAGTTGTACTTATTTTTTGATAAGTCGGTCTCTACAAGTACTCTATTCTACTCCCTTCTGCAATCAGAGTGCACCTGCGTACCCCCATATTTAATACACAAAGTTTATTCAATGCTCTGGATATCATCTCCAATTACTGTGGTTCATACCTTTTTACATACCTAACAGAACTATGAATTTGAAGATGAACAGATGTAGAGTTGTCCAGTGCAAGAAGTTGGGCAGGGAAACCGATGGAGAAATCACTGTGGGTTCTTTCTTAAATAGTTGTGATAGATACTCATTGAACCCAGGGATGGAAGAGGATGGATGTGCTTCTCGGTAAGCATATGATGGAATACGATCATACACATTCCAATGGCAGTTTATTTGTTCTTTTCGCGCCGATTAAATTGATTTAAATTAATCGTCTAATTACCCGTTGACCCACTCGCTCATATTAGCGCTCATTCCGCAATTACGAACCAAAACAAGGCTTGTTGGTTGTTTCCTCCTTGACTATTCTTCAATCTTGCACTGCTGTTGCTTTTCCTTAGTTTATTTTTATTTAACCTGATCTAAATATAGTGCAGATTATAGCACTTCTTTCATTCGGCTTCTTGCATTGCATCCGTTATGCAGGAATACTTTCGCTTCTGTCTAGAAAGATCTGGTATCTGAGGACTTTTTCTTCTACAAAAATTTCCTTGATTTCTGATTAAATTTGTTTTACATAGAACTCCGAGATAACCCTACTAGAGCTTAGCCTGGTTATCATCAAAAATTTGCAAATCGGAAGAAGCATTTCTCAAAAAAGTTTTGTGCCAATTTGTAGACTTTGAAGGGATGGTGTGTCTGTTGGGTCCGAGCAGGTAGGATCGGATGCCTCTCATTATTGCACAACATCTCAATCCAGTTGACTTTCTGTTCTAAATATAAACGACTAGGCTCTTTTCTTTATCAATTTTTGTTAGCGGTAAAGTTTAAAATGGCTAACGAAACGCATGTAGGTGGGAAATGAGGAGGGTTCCGAAATTTTGTTAATGGGAGTAGTCGTTTTTCATTATTTTGCGTAACATCGCTAGTAAAGTAAAGATCTCTAGTCGGTTTTCATCCTTCGGCAATCACTA
This sequence comes from Angiostrongylus costaricensis, assembly GCA_900624975.1. Classification (NCBI taxonomy): domain Eukaryota; kingdom Metazoa; phylum Nematoda; class Chromadorea; order Rhabditida; family Metastrongylidae; genus Angiostrongylus; species Angiostrongylus costaricensis. The sequence goes on along the minus strand of UYYA01000829.1, from coordinate 888 downwards.
GGTGGTACTGAACAACTTTCAAACGCCAATTACGAAATGTTTGGTTGTAATGCACTTACTGTTGTTCTAACACATACCTTACAAATTATGTCAATACTTCCATAAAAGTTAAAGCTGAGGAAAACTGTTCAGTCCACTTCTTCTAGAGCACTCGACGGCAACAAAGAACTGACGGATCTCTCTCCGGATGCCTTTAAAGGAGTCACAGAGCTTCACCATTTGTATGTTTTCGTTTATACTTTGATAATTGAATGTTTGGTTAATATAACGTGTATGACACCAAACATATGAATAGCCGTAATTTTCTATAAGTTCGAGGTGTCATGAGGTTCTTATAAAAATGTATCATTTAGAAAATTATCGATTGCTGTCATAGAATTTTAGTGAAAGTTAGTTGTTAAGGCTTTGAAAAAGGGGTTCTGTTATTTTTTTCCTAGATTTTTCTCCCTAGGTTTGTTTGGGATTAATCCGGTAGTTATGGTGGGACGGCTCGATTATATAGGAATACCAAGTAGTTAAGATGATTTGGTCGGAATTTGCTGCTCGCCTTTGTGTATGCCACGCGGGACTTCTTGTAAGTGGTAGTCACAATGCCGGAAACCTCAAACTTGGGTAATTAAACCGTTTATCATAATTATATAACAATTATGGCATAACAATACAACTGTACAATTAATACAACAATGATACAAGCAATGAATAGGCGCAGCCTGATTTCTTGTGTTCAGGTTGCTCAAGAGTGAAGAGGTTGTCATAGGACTTCGACCACATGAGATCGATGTGAGGAAAGGATATGGTGATTTGGGCAGCATTGCTGTGACCTGAGCTAGTCAGCCGTGGAGCCGTTTATATACCTTTTGGGCTGGGCGGAGTCAGGCTACAATAGGC
>UYYA01000828.1:0-31075 GCA_900624975.1 Angiostrongylus costaricensis | reverse complement strand
ATGTCATTGAGGTGCTGTAGACAACACCAAAGAACACCATATTTATGCTGAGTCATCAAATTGTTAAGAACATTATCTGGCACCCAATGCCTCTATGGGTAGATAAAAGACTCAAATGAAAGCGAAGAGAAGATAGATACGAAAAAAACGAAGTGGAAAAGAATGGAAGCAAATGGATATTCTGAAGTGCAAGCTAAGTCAATTAATGAAGCAATTGAAAAGATCGATTTTGTATAAATCTTGTCATAATAATCGATACAGTCGTAATGTTCTTACGAAATGTCCTTTTCTAGCTGACGCGATATTGGTATCATCTGTCACCTGTATCACTTGTAGTCCCGTTGATTATCGAGTGACTCCAGTGGGCGCCAGTAAATCTTCCATTTTTCCCTGTCGCGTGAAAGAGTAGTCCAGTGGGTTCCGCTCACTCTAGGGACTCGTCGAGCATTATATCGTTTTTCAAGTCCTTTTGTGAAGAACTCTTACGAACGGGTCGGTGGTCTTCCTGCAGTATGTTTGGGATTCCGAGGAAACCAGTCACTAACGGCTCATGTCCATCGGTTTTTATTCATATGCATTACGTGTCCGGCCCACCTTATCCTCGACTGTTTGGAGTATAGAACGGCATATTTGATTTTTGATCGCTGACGCAGATCGGAGCTTCGGATCTCATCACTTACGTGTGTGGAACGGGATACTCCTAGCATCGTCTTTTGGGTTGGCCGTTCGATAACGCTGAGTGTTCCTTCATCCTGCTTACGCAGCGACCAAGTTTCTGAGGCATACGTTATGGCGGGAAGTACCGCTTAGTCGAAAAGATGGGTGCGGAGTCGGGTGCTCTTTGTTCACTTCACTTCGTCGTCGATGCTCTTGAAAGCTCCTCAAGCCGTTCGTTTCCTTGCTCAGCTCTGGAACTAAATCGTTCATCATATTGATTTCCCGACCTAGATAAATATAACTGGAGCATTCGGGGATATTTGTTCCGTTGAGCATGAATGGGGCATACGAAACCAATCCGTTCCTCATGAACATCGCTTTTATGAGATTTAGTCGAAGACCAATCTTTCCGCAGGCTTTATCGAAGTCGTCAAGCATGCGTTCCGCTTGGCTAATGTTTGGTGTTATGAGGACGATGCCATCAAGAAAGCGAAAATGGTGTAGCTGCCAACCTTCGATTTTCACTCCCATATTATCCCATTCCAATATTCGCATAACGTTGTGGAGGGTGGCGCTAAATAATTTCGGCGAGATGGTATCGCCTTTCCTAGCTCCTCTTTTAACATCAATGATAATGTCGTTGTAGAATGGCGATATCTTGGTTGTAAAATTTTCTACATTTCACGAAGAATATTTATGTGCTGAGTAGGGATCCTTGACTATCACGGGCTGTCAAGAGTGCTTCTATCTCAACTGAATCAAAGGCTTTCTGTAAATCGATGAAGGTGAGACAGGGCCGTCCTTTGTACCCTCGCGATAGTTCAATGAGCCGTGTTACCGTGTAGATATGGTACATCGTACTAAATCCTTTTCGAAACCCTGCTTGCTCACATGGCTGTCCTTCGTCTGCTGTCTTGTCAATCCTGTTTATGATGACTCAGACCATGGATCATAGACAGTGAGCAGATTGGGCGATAGTTCCCGATATCGTGCAGGTCACGCCTCTTGAACAATAACACGATTTTGCTGGTCTTCCACTTAGTAGGTACCTTGCATTCAGACAGGGAACCGATGAAGAGCCGAACCAGTGTGTTTACGAGGACTGGTGGAAGGGTTTTCAGGTGCTCTGGTCTTGTCCTATCCGGAACCGGTGGTGTTCGATTTTTCACAGAGAAATGGCATGTCGGATTTCGGAAGGGAGAAAGGGTGGTACAACATATTCATCCTCCTTTATTTCATACAACAGAAAGTGGACATGGCTATCAAAGAGATCTGAGTAGTATTTGTGAACGATTTCCTCCATGACCTTTCTGGAAGCCGTAACTGTTCCGTCTGGGCACCGGGGTGCAATCATTTTGGTCTTATAATTGGCGAAGCTTCGGTTGGCTTTGCTAATGCTTTTCCCATCCTATGCAGTTCCAGCCATTACTGCTGCTCTTCTCTTTCTAAGAACTTCTTTTATCGCCTGTCCGCATTGTTTTGCAGATCCGGACGTTAGTTCACGTTTGCCCGCAGCTCTTGCGATTCCACGCTGGCGCAACAGCTCGAGTCTTTCTGTAGGATAACGTTCCTTGGCGACTTTCAAAGTTTGAGCTTTCATAACGCTAACGTGAAGATGTTGAATGATTTGATCCTATTCTTTGTCGATGTTATCAACAACAGCATCTTACCAACAGCCGGCTAATGAATTGAATAAATCCCAGTTTACGGTGGTTCTGGGACTTCGGTTTTGGAATTTAGCGGCTTTTTCTCCCTTTCGCTAGCAGTAGGATCTTGCACGAAGGAGACGATGATCTGAGCCCTTGTAGAATTTTGGAACAGCAGCGACTTCGGTTAGGCAAAACCCTCTATTTACTATGGTGTGGTCTATTTCGTTATGGTACTCTCCTTTGGAAGACACCCACGTCCAGAGCTGTGGGTGGGGCTTCTAGAACTGCGAGATACCATGGATTACCTTGGTCGCCATGAAAAACTCAGATAGCCGCTCACCTTGTTCGTTCCATTTAAATCCGTAAGTCCCAATGTAACCTTTTTTAGACGTCCTTCTTGGTCGAATCTTGGTGTTGAAATCTCCAATGATGAATTTAAAAAATATGGGGTCTTCTCTGTAGAACTTCTCCAAGTCCATATAGAACGCTTCGACTTCTTCTTCGCCATTGTTTGATGTCGGCGCGTAAACGACGGAGATTGTCAAAGCCAGAATTGATCCACGTTTTAACCGCAAACGTCCGATTCGGGTTGTAAGCTGTTCGAATGAATCGATGTTAACGGACGAACTCGTGTTAACGAGTACGCCGACGCCGCCGACTCCTCTACTGTCGCATGTTCCGAGGAACATTTCTTCTCCGGTATCATAGACGGCGTTGAAAGGCTGGCGTCTTCTCGTCTCGGCCAGGCCGATGACGCCTTACCTTATCCCTCTTGCTTGCATGAGCAAGTCTTCTACCGAGGACTCGGATGCAAGTGTACGTGGATTGCCGATACAGATCGTCACATTAGTTTTTCGCGATCCGCGCGGTTTATATTGACTCTGATAATTTTGCGGCCTCTTCGTACTCGTCCTCCCCAACGCTGCAAAATTGGAGGCTCTTTCGGGGTCAGGGAAATGAGGCCCGTTTCTTTTACTGTGTTTAGTGTGCGTGTGTTCGTGGGTATTTTCTCATTTATGCAGGTTGTACTTATTTTATGAGTCATTTCAGCTGATCGCGTACATTAAAGTGAGTGTAGAGCATATGGTAGGTGGCTAGAAATAGCCTTTTATAAATAAGCCCATCCTATACTCTGGGAAAGATTGTCAAGCTACCTGTGAGTGTACTCAGCCTCTACCTCCAAGGCGCAGCATGTTGTGGGTGGGTATCAAATGCTAAACACAGTGAAATGAGCGGGTCTCATAGCCCTGATCTTGAAAGAGCCTCTGGTACATCAGCACTGGGTATGGCGATCACAGAGACGATGGTGAAATCTCGTAGCCATTCTAACCTTCCTAAATCGCAAAGGATTAAGATAGCGATCTGTATCTATAATATACGCACAATTGCACATGAGTTCTCGTTAAAAGTTTTGATCATGCAGACAAGAAGGATAATTACGACTTCAACGGACTGGTTAAGGCGAGAAGACGTCACCCATTCAATGCCGTCTATGACAACGGAGTATAACTGTTTCTCGGAACATGCAAGAAAACTGAAGACAATAGCGTCGGTGTTCTCGTCAACATGAGTTTGGCCATCAACGTTGGCTTAATTTAAAAAACTAACAACACGAATCGAAGGTTTACGATTGAAGGGATATGCTTTGACATTCTTCGTCGTTCACGCATCGAAATCAGGACGTGGAAAAGGCGACGATGAAGGATTCTTGGAGAAATTTTGCAGAAGAGACCACAGACCTGTTCTCCAAGGCTATCACTGGAGATTTTAATGCTAAGAGTGGACTCAGAATAAAATCTTGAGAACATCACAGTATGACCAATGGATACAATAGAACGAGCGAGGTGAGCGAATGACCGAGTTTGCCATGACGACCGAGACCCTTTTTGGTGATACACACCTTCAGATTCCTACTCTCACTCTAAGCTTGGTATGCTCCCAGTGAAGAATGCCATACAGAAATAAACCATATCATAGTAAATCAAAGGTTTTGCCTAAATAATGGAACTGTTATCGCAAAATTCTGCACGAGATCAGACAATCGCCTGCTTATCTTGCACAAAGGAGAAAAACGCGCTAAATTCAAAAAACGAAGTTCGAAATCTTCTACTAACTAGTATTGATTAAGTGCATTATCAGTAAGCTGTTGAAAAGATGTCATTCCCTGTAACATCAAAAAAAAAATGCGATCCATACATTCAGATAAGCACTATGAAATCCGAGAGATCGAAAGCTATAAAGAGACATCTATCGCTAGAAACACTCAAGCTGATACACCACGGTGGAATCCTACAAGCTAAAGGCGACCGCAAGCTAACGTCCGAAATTTCAAAAGAATGCAAACAGGCGATAAAAGAAGATCTTATCTTAGATAAAACAAGGTCTTAAGAAGAGAAGAGCAGCAGCCATGATCAAAGTTGAAGAAGCTGGAAAAGGCATTCCCAAAGCCCACTGAAGCCTTGCTAATTGCAAAGCCAGTATATGTACACTCCGACGGCCAGGCGGAAAACTTACAGTGACTAGAAAGTCAATGGAGAAAATCACTCGCGATTACTATTCAGATCTCTTTAATAGCCGCTCCGTTCCTCACCTCACACGAAGTAGAAGATGATGTATATGTCGTCCCACCGGCTCTCGTTCCGAAATCAAGCTTGCCTTTTTGTCGTTGAAAAATCGAATAACAATTAGCTCGAATATGACAAGATCCCAACACCTGATGAAGCTCCCGTCAATCGTTATCAACAAAATGGCTGGGCCTTCAACACTTTATCTATAAGAATGGAATGCTACTGTACAATGGATGTCTAGCAGAAATGCGTTGTTGTTCAGAAAGTGTGACCTCCACGATATCGAAAACTGTTAACCATTTTGTCTGGTGTCCATCGTCTGTAAACGCCTCAATAAGTTCAACTTGAACAGGATAGAAAGAACACTGGACTGAGGACATCTTTGTGAGCAAGAGCGGTTTCGAGAAGGAATTCGAAATTTGTTCCTTGGTCGAAATCCACAAGAAAAGAAGACTTATTAAAGTAAGTCGGCCGAGAGAAAGGCGAACGAAGGACTCGCATGTGGTGGTGGTGGAACGCCTTAGCACTCGGAAAGTGTAATAGCGCGTGCGTTGCCCACTACAGACACTAGTCCAGAGTTTTGAAATTATCTCAGCATAATTGTGGTCATATTTCACATAACACCCTGTCATTGAAATATAGTAGGCAGTAAACAAAAATTGACGACTCATTAAGGTGTTGCGAGAGCGCAAAGGACCGCTCTGCCTCGCTTCCATTGATTTAAGGAAAACTTTTGACTCAATATTGCCACCGCAGACACCGGTTTTGCGCAGTTTTGCAAATATTTCGACATTATTGCGGTTATATTTCACTTTTGCTTCAGTTGAAATAAAAGCAGTCATGGAAGTCCTAAACGTCGAGGGAGTTTGCACACACTATGTAAAGATTTTTCATGAGCTATGCAAAAATTTTACAATCGTGGTATCTTCATCCTTCAACGATATTAACAATGACGTCAGATTAGCTAGGCAAAGGGCAATATCATCTTACCAAAATCATCTATCGCTGCCATCGGGAACGTAATTGGAACATTGTAATGACAGAATATGAGAGTGGAAGTCGATGGCGGACAACTACACCACCTTGGGGTTGCTGATGATATCGTTCTTAAAAAAACCAAGCATTTGCCACGTGTAACGAATGCTTGCTGACATTGATAACGTCTGTGCAATGACTGGTGTTCGATTAGGTCTAACAAAAATCATGTTCACGAGGAGCGATTTGGTTTCTTATGCCCCAGTCACAATCAGCGGTGCGAATATCTTGGAATGCTCCAGAGTTTAGCAACAGAAAGCGCGCGACTTGGGAAGCATTCAAGAGCATCGAGGGTGTAGTGAAGAGAACGAAGAACACCCAACTCCGTATCCACATTTTCCATTCCACGACAATTCCCGCCCTATGGTATGCGTCAGAGGCCAGGTCGCTACGTAAGCAGGATGAGAAATCGCTCTTCGTTATTAAACTAGCAGTGCAAAAGGCGATGCTATGAGGATTTCGTATTATGAAAGTAAGGGAAGAGAACCAAAACTCGGAACCTCGCCATCGATCAAAAATCAATGACACTTTTCTGTATGGCAAACTTTTGAAGATAAAATGTGCCGGAAACGCAGTGTGTATGAACAAGAATCAATGGATCAGAGCCGTTAGTGACTGATCTTTTCAAGATGTTAGACGTATTGCGGGAAGACCACCGATCCTATAGTCAGAGCTTTCAACAAAAACTATGGAATAAAGATATGATATTCAACGAGTCCCTGGAGCATACAGAACCGGCAGGTGTGCTCTTCAACGCGACAGGGAATGATTAAAGGTGCCCGCTTGAGTAAGTCGACGATCGTTGGGACTACACGTGATGGAGGTGCTAATTAGAATACATATTTCTCTACAGTATTTTTTGGGTTTCTTACCTTTAAATTAGAGAGACCTTCGGGTTGCGTGTGCTTTCGGTTACCATCTGGTTTTGTCATCAGCACATATTCCGGGAAGATCTGGTCGATTTCGTTGTTCCCGGAACTTTGGATAGTTCTGCATGAAAGCTTTCAAGTTTTCACAACAGGCACTCGCTATCCCTGCCAATCAAAGGTATTCCTTGGAAGTCCATTACTAAGTTGCCAACCACAATGGGATGGTGCGATGCTCATCCGGCAGCAGCCAAATCAAATGTCACGTATATATTTGCCGACATCTCAAATTACTGCACTCTGTGAGCCTTATAGTTGTAATAAAGCTTGTTATATAAAAACCCTATTCTGCCAAGTTCTTATTCCTCGATAATATTCTCGAAATTATGCTGTTACAGATCTCTATTTTTCGCAAAATTCTGTTTACTAACACGGAAATTTTTGTTAACAAAGGGAAAATGGGTAGAAATACCTTGTTGGACTTGGTGATGAATGAAAACTTAGAAGAGTTTACCCATTCATTTTTTTGCACGACCCGTCTTTTACATCTGCTGCTCAGATCCTCGCACTTTTTGCATTCGATTCGTTTTCTAGCACCCATCATCCACAAAGGCCTTCTATGTTTTTACATGTGGTTTTTGCTGCTGTTTGAGGATTTCCCTTTCTTCATGAACATCGTTGGGTGCTAGTACAGTCGATTCTCACTGGATTAAAAAGACAGTCGGGCTAGAATGTTTCCACTGGGATTCCAGAGAGTGACTTTTTACAGAACAGACTTGTCCAGTATTAATTTCCGGACTCAGGGGATGACGGGCTTGCTGGGTCGGGGCGGCATCGAGCCAGCAGCATGCTCGTGATGACCAGTGCCACTACTATTGCGCCATCCTCTCTTAGACAATTAATTGCTTACAGGACATTTATTTTGTCAACCATTTCTTTTTCTTCTGTCAGAAATAGTAGAGGGTATTGTATCAACAAAGAAGATTTGTCCCAAAAAATGAACAACAAATGTGAGAGAATTTTCACAAAAAGAAAAGAAGGCCAATGAAATGTTTTTATCTTCTCTTTATTTACAGTTAAAAAAAGAATGAAGAGTTTTAAGACGTCTGAAATAATTGTGATATACGAAAAATTTCCATCTTCTTCTACAAATATCTAGTTGAGTTGGTAAAGAAAAAATGTCGGTAAAAACATAATGAACTTACATATCATATTCAACAAGTATAAAATTCGATAAGGAAGGCATGTGAAGAATGTCCATAAGGTACTGGAGAATAGGAAAAACAGTCGATGAAATAGTTTCTAAATATAGATATTTCGTTCATGAACTACGAGAATAATGCTTTCTTGTTCGTGCTTCCTTTGCTTATTGTCGTTTCAGTCCATTTGTGTATTACTCCAATAAATTAAATCAAACGAGATGTTTCAATTGAGCAAATTTTAGTAGAATTGGTCTAACCCTAGTTGGAAAAATCCAGTAATAAAAAGGCTTTAGAAACCTGCTAGAGGCAGAAATTCATTTTTTAACTCTTTATACTTGAGATCCTCCAAATGGTTCATTGCTTTATCGTGGTTGAGGGGTATTCCTGGGATTCGGGCTGGCTGCGATATACATCGATGGGATTCACCCCTAACGTAGGGGTCTCCCAAGCTGAGAAGGAGTCTTGCGCCTCCACCAGGAAGCCTAGCTAAGAGTAAACCAATACTAGGAACTACGACTGTCCTGGTATTAAAGTCGCATAGTGGCAAATCTCCCCCTGTTCTACAAGGGCTGCGACTGCCCGTGGTGGTGAAGACCTGGGACAGACTTTGATCTGGCCGACCTCGTGACTCTAGGGAACTACGATGGCTAAACTAGCAAAACTCCGTAAAAATGGACATTATGCTGGCATCCGCACAATCAACGAGGATGGCTAGGATATCCAAGTATTTCAGCAAGTATATTTGTGATTAACATAGACGAAGACGGGACCTGCTTGAGAAATAGGTACTGAAATTTTTATTGGAATGATCGAAGATTAATGTCGCAATTGAGAATGGAATACTTTGCTGCCTCAAGAGCTTCATAAGCACACTGTTTAATCCTTAGGGGTATAAAATGTAGAACGGAGTGCTGCAGATCATTAGTTAAGCTCGGACCAAACGCAACCATATTCCCCTTTTGACAAACAAATGGACTGAGAAAAAGGTCTTTCTGTCGCATTCATTTATATTTTCGGTATAAACGCAATCACATTCATATTATGTGGTAAAGATGCTTGGAATTTTAACTTGCACACTGGTTCAGAGCTCAATGAAGCATTAAAATCGGTTCCATGTGTCCATTGAGGAATAAACCTCCTTTTTCTCAGTGCGAGCTTGAAAAATGGTTGCGGTAAAATGATTTCTCAATGAATGCTTACTTCTGAGACTCTATGGTGTTGGAGATTTCTGAGTAAATTATTATGTTGGAAAGAAGAACAATAGTTGACTTGCTTTCTACACCAATTTCCTAGACAGTTTCCATAATAAATAGTTATAGCTTAAATTGTTTGTGAGTGTCATTTAAAAGGTTTCTTGTTGTTCAACTAATAACCGCTCAATTGTATTCTAACAGATAATTAAAATTCTGCACATATTAATACACAAATAATTTTAATTCGCAGCAAATTCGGGCAGATTAAAACGATGCCTGCACACGTAGAAATTCGTTTGGTTGTTCTTCATTAGTTAGAGTTTTGACGTACGTGGATACTTGGATAGCCCGTGTTCACTAGTCGTGAAGGCCGCAGGCGAGTTTCCTTTCTTCTGGAGCCCCGAAAACAGCCTGGCCAAAGTTTGCCACAGGTCGTCACCACCACAGGCAGTCGCTGCCCTTTGCGGATCAGAGCAAGATCTGCCACCATGCGACTTCTTCGATACCATGATTCTAGCATTGGTTTACTCCTAATTGGGCTTTCTTATTAAAACGACAGACTTCCTCTAAGGTTGGGAGACCCCGATGGAGAGAAAAATTTCCTCATTAGTGCAGCACGACACCGAGGAAGACCTCCCAACCACCATTAGGCGATAAACCGTTGTGACGAGAATTTAGACGTACCATAGAGAAAATAATATGGAACATCATTAAGGCATTGGGCAGCAAAGCGTTTCAGAATTGCGATGAGCAGTTGATTTGAAACGATATCCAGCCATGTTTAGAGCAGTGGTTTGGCATGATAGTGTCCAAAACCCCTTCGGCACGATGTAATTCCATCAAAAAAAGTAACCTTGTTTGACAGCCTGTAGCCAGACTAATCCACTGTAAATTTACGAATCCTAGATGGACCATTACAGCAATGCTATCACTAAATCGATTAATGCGTGAAAAATATTGCTCAAATAAAATGAAAACTCCTAACTATACGTTGCACAACTAGCTTTGAGCTTTGCCACATCATGTGTAGTCATTGGAACTCTCTTCCACCGGCTATCACATTTAGATCTTTTATTATAGACTTGTAACTCATCTATGGATTTCTTGGAGGTGTTTCTGCGAAGGAATATTTGAATGCGAGTGGGTTGAAATTAGATTCTTTTGCAGAAGTTCGAATTCAATTTAAAATAGTTTGAAACTGTATACCCACTTTTTCTAAAACTAGGTGGTCACTGTTGTTTTGTGTGAACCTAATAGGGCATAGAAATATTATACTAAACACCATAGTGATTTTATGAATTATAAAGGAGAGCTTCTTTTCTGCTCTCTTATTTGATGTTATGCTTAACACGGAGAAAGGATAAAGCTTTCGGTGTTGATCAATCCCTGAGGGATGCGAAATGCATCCATTTTCATTGTAATCCGTTGGGCTTGATTGAATGCATACCAGGTCTCCAAAACGACTCACGGTGGCCTATCAATATATCCACCCAGTGCTGCTATCCACCCAGACAAGTCTGGTACCAATTTGCCAACGCCCGAAGGATGGAGGGCTTGGTGGGCCACGGGTGTGGAGATCGACTCCACGTATGTGTTGCAAGACGCCTCCGACCACTGCGTTACACTCGCCATAAAAAATAAACTTTATAGTGTTATGCTTTGTAAAATTGCAGTAGTAATGTTACCGTTCTTTGTCGTGCTTCAGACTTTGTTGATGCACGCGCTATGAAGTAGATGATAGCCGAAATAATAAACGACGTTAAAATCATGAGAACGTACAGTATGCAAATAGGCATGTATATGTACGGATTAATCAACACACGTTCGCATCCTCCCTGAAATGAACTAACGAAATTCTCTTTTTTAAAAAGATTGCTATATGGTATATAGAATTGTACTTTCCAGCTGTGTTTTATATGAATCTTTCTTGGATTTGCGTAATCAGAAAAGCTATATACTATACTATATAAATTCTGTATCTTTATCGAGATGGTATTAAGGAAAGGATCAGTAAATAACTAAGGATTCAGTACAACAGACCGCATATACCTACTCCGCATGACATGTTTCTCATTGATGCAATACCAAGGCACAAGACACTGCTCCGTTGCAGTGGTAAAAAAATCTGTTAAGAAGGAAGTGGTGATGGAAGCTCCTGACAACAAGGCTGTTGCTATTTGGCATACAAAGATCCTTTGTGAGCTGTATAACAATTTCGTAAACAGAAAATCAACATTGGACAACGAGATTACTTGATACCTGATACTTTAATGGCATGTCCTCACTGGTTGTGCAGGCCCCAGCATAATCTCTGTTTTTCGGAGATTTGATGGTTAAGCCAGTATGGTTCGCTGGAGTCCCGAGGTCAGCATGGCCAAAGTCTGCTCCAGTGTCCCAGGTCGTCACAACCACAGGCAGTCGCAGCCCTTGTGGATCAGAGGGAGATTTGCCACTATGCGACTTTGATAACAAGACGGTGGTGGATCCTGGTATTGGTTTACTCTTAACTAGGCTTCCTGATGGAAACGCCGGACTCCTCAGCTTGCGAGACCCTGCCAGGGGATGAATCCTCCGCTGTACATCGCAGTCCGACGCACAGGAACACTCCCAGCCACGATGAAGCGGTAAACCTTTGGGAGGGAAAAATGAGATTAAGACAGATAAAGAGAGAGGTTTTTGACAAGGCGATGTCATCTCACCAAAGTTACAGCTATCATAGAGATTGTCGAGCAGAAACGTGTGAGCACTGGAACGAGATAATACGGAAGTGGAAGTGGATAGTCAGCAACAGCACCATCCTTGCTTTACTGATGACATTGCTTCCACAACAACAAGCACTATCCATGTTAAACGAATGTTGTCCAACTTTTATAAAACTTGTGGATAAATTAGTTTTTAACTAATTCTTAGAAAGTCGATGTTCATGGTAAGCAGATTAGCTATCTGGTTACTAAGTGGTGCTTAACAAGTTTAATATTTCGAAATTTTCCGCTTTGTATATCACAGTCACGAGGTGGAAATTATGAACAGAAGCTACAAAGCCAAAAAGGAAGAAAGGAGTAGAATAGGAAGCAGTTAAGAGCAACAGGAATCTGGTCAGAAAACTAACACAGATCGTGCTAGCAATTTTGTGTCTACGATTCTCTCTGACAAAACATACGGGTCGGGAGCCTATCTACTACATAAGCTTTATGAAACATCACTCAGTGGTATCAAAAGTATAGTCGGGTTTACTTTGTTGGGTTCAGTCTGCATTATGCAAACGATAGAGGGCTTATGATTCTCCAACCCATGTCAGCTATTAAAAATCGGAGGTGCAGTTAAACATGCCAAAATATTGAAAATATGGTGGGTGGTCGGGCGTATTATACATATGAATGCCAACCAGTGAACAGAAGTTGTTAGAAAATAATTCTCATAAAATTTCAACCGTTTATTGGAAAAACCGCTTATGGTAAAAATAATTTAGGAAGAGCCTACAAGAGAATTATGACAATGAGCGAGCCACTCGAGTAAACAGAAAATACTGGGCTGCTCACTCTCGTACACGACATGAACAGATGGAGACTTCTCTGTCGGCAGCCCAGGTCAGTGGGAGGAGAGGTGGCATTTGTTATACTGATGGTAACATATTAAGAATTTTACAGCATGTTAGGTACCCCTAAATTTAGAATTGCTGCTGAACTGTTTTTTGACTTGAACTGAACACTTATTTCAGCTAAACATTATGTTTCTCAACACAGATGTAGAAGAAATTATAATCGGTCTCTTAAAATAATGCATGAAGCAAACTTTGGAAGGCTATTAAAACTTTCGTATTCAAAATATTTATTTGTCACTTGTATTTGGTTCCTACTGTTAGGTCATGGATTTTCAGCATGAAAGCAGGAAATATTGTTGCTAATCCTAGTGTATTCATATGAGGGGCACTTCATTGGTGGGATATTTCACTCCATTCCGAACTCAGTAGGACAATGAAGGGCCACATCGGATGAACTAACTGCTCAATACTTGATTTGGATCACTACGGCTGAAAAAAATGCGCTAGCACAAAAACGTTAGTGAAAATGAAGTATTATAACAACCTTGTGTGAGTTTTTAGAACTTCCATACCTGAGTTATAGGATTGCAAGCAGATACTTTGACTGAACTGAATGCTAGTCTGTTTCATAAGAAGGAAACTTGTTTTGTTTTAACGGACACTTGGAAAACTCACCGATATGTTCATAAAAGAGTCGACGGCGAAAGCAATGTAACCAAGAATAATCCATGTTACTGCTGACACGATGAAAACTTTCCGCCTATTGACTATTGAGTAGTAATGAAGAGGAAATTGTATAAATATAAGTTTGTCAACATTGAGCCTAAATAATATTGCAGAGTCTTATCATTGTACTTGAATAAATTAATACATACATACTCTCTTTAACCAGAAGCAGTAGCAATAATGTACTTCATGCTAAACGTTTGATGGTCCTCGTGCCCGTCGAGGAAGCGTGACTCAGTGGGCAGTACTGACGTGCGACGAAGACGAGCGAAAACTTTAGTGGTTCATACTTAAGTTAATTGATAAATAACGAAGTTACTAGTGGTACAGGTAATAACGGTGTTTGTTAACAGTGGGTGTTAGAATGTTCAAAATTTCTCTGGGCTATTTACCTTTTTTGTATTCATAATTATAGGAACATTGCGATACACACTGGACCGCTCTCTAGTTCTAAACCACGTTCCGGTCTCACTGAGCCTTCCATCTCTACGGAGTCGAGAAATCGGTACTTACTTGTAGGTAGCAGTATTGGTTTAACACATCAGTAGGACTACTTATTCACTAAGTTACTGTATAAATCAAACATGCAATAAATCATCTAAACGAAGCGATGAATAGAGTTAAATGTGTTGCGCATCCTTCAGAGCAACGCCTAACTCTTTTTCTTCTGTCCTTTTACGCCTAATCTGTTCTATAAACCCTATTTTTAAACGAAGGCGGACTAAATCTACAGAAAATGCAAATTTCCTATATGAACAAGGGAGATTGAACGCCTTTCAGTTTCTTCGCAGCATCTGAACTCTTTTTTGCAACAGTTATCGGAAAAGGAAATTCAATAGGGTTTGACAGTGGCAACCAGATCTTCAAACTCACTTTACAAACCCATTTATTTTTATTTAAAAAATTCAGTTTTCTTGTCTGTAACTGTGCAGTGGCTACAAGAGCTCATCTTGGAAGTGAAAAGAAAACGATGAATTTGTAGCAGAGATATCATGCTCACCAGACTAAATTGAGGCAGCTGACAAGCTGAATTGTCCATATCGTGATGTAGTAGGGATGACAAATAAAGTTCGGGAAGAAATTCAAATATGGCCTCGTCAGCATGTAGCACAAACACATGAGGAGATCGGCAAATGTCATGTTAATGACGATGATCTGAATAGTGAGAATATTGGCCAACAGCACTACAAAAGTGATAATCTTACATTTTTCAACGGCTTTCGATTCCCATTTCTGAAGAGTGTTACATTGGAAAGCCTATTTTATTGCAGATAGCAGTTTGTAAAAACAATGCCGATTCAGTTGAAAATTGTGCACTGATCATTTCTCATCCTACTGCAATTCACAATACAAAACACCAAGTCGTCAAGATTTGGTACGATGGTGATCGCTAGGTGGAGGCGTTCAATTGGCCTCAGTGATCTTCCATTTTGCACAATCTGAAGACCAATGGAAAAGGAGTATACTCGCAAGCGTTTATAATTGCGTTCTCATCATCTATAATATTCATGAACCATTTCTAAATTGATTTCAGTAAGAAAGCTCAACAGTGAGCATTGCGTATGTAGATACCGCAATGTACTGCTTGTTCCCAAGATCGACTTTCTGTTAACTTCGGCATTGGATTGGAATAAATACGTCGTTTTCTTTTTCAGCAATCGCGAGGTGGTTATACAGCACATATTTACTTCCGTACAAAAACACATAATACAGAAGTAGCTGATGTTTCCATAGCATCACTTCTTCAGAGCCGTTTTCCACGTCTACCATGAAGGAAGAGTGAAGAAGGCAATAATGCTAAAACGCCAGCTGTTTGTGAAAAAAAAACAGTTGCATTGTGTGTCTTTCTGCCGAAGCAAATGTATGCTGTATAACAATCTCATGTGTGCTGTCTGTTTCTTAACAAGAAACACCAATTATCTAAAAAAACAAGAATGAGAAGTGTTTTGCATCGCATCTATTCTGCGAGGCGTAAATATTTCATGTTAGGTCTGGATAACATCGAGACGTTCAGTTTAGCTTGCCATTGTGTTAATAACGGCCGACAAAACCATGCTTGGGCAACTAGTCGCTTCAACAGCGCACTATGATTTTCAGCTCGATTCTCGAAAAGAACGCTCTTCAACGAGTATTAATTGATTTCGAAAAATTTGGCAATGTTTAATCACTAGTTCTTACAATGTCCATAACTTCCGTTCACCAGGCATTACCATTAATGTCGAATTCAGCTGTTCATTAAAAAATAAGGTTTGAATAGCCAACCTGTCGTGGTTTATCGTCTGTATCGATATGGACGAGAGCGATCCACAACACGATACAGTTGAATAAGGAACCGATGGCCCCATTACTCAGGTAGAATACAATTTCTGCCAAGGTAAACTGGTCCAGAGCAGCGATGTCATTTGTATCATTCATCGTTCTGAATTCTCGAGCTTGAAGATATTCGTAGGAGAGTTCAAGGCGAAAAGTAATGCATTTTAGGAAGCTTCGTTTGTGAGATAAGCGATTAGACGGAGAGGCCTCTACTCCATAACTAAACTCAATAGGCGTGTCCTTGAGTCCATAATTGCAATACAAGAGCAGATCTTTCTCAAACACCAATGCATTCATCCTCAAGTTTGATGATATTATCAACGCACTTCTTTCCAACTTTTTTTAAATATAATTTTTTTCTATTTTAGGGTCTCAAAAATGACTGATCAGTTAAAACTGTGTTAATGGCGAAGTGTTAAGCCGTTATTATACACCCACAATTCCTATTCATACACTGAAACTTTTTTTAACGCAACAGAAGAACGAAAAGATAAGGAAATAAAGGCATTTGGTTATTTTGAAAATATTAAATTGAAAATTCAAAAAAATATACCACAAGAGATAAATAAATGATAAATAAATAATGAATAATAAATAAATAATATAATATAGAAGTACTACATTCACTTGAATTGAAATATCGATCTAGAGCTCTACTAAAAAACTTTCAAAGTGCATTGCAGTTTCTTAGCCATAACAAGTTTTAAAATAGTAATATTTAACCCTTGAAATACTTTTAGCGAGGAAAAAACTTGGATTTTTTATATTGACACATTATTCTTGAGCTGAAGATACAACGGATAACAAACGTGGAAGGAATCTTCATCGTGGTAATATACAACGAAACAGCAAGAAGGTTACATGTGAAGGAGAACCGTTTCGAAATATTGCAGCTGAATCGCAGCTTAAGCACAAACATTTGATGTCGATAAGGGACAGAGAAACGCGTCTTGTGCGGCTTTCTTCAGCAGGAAGAGAACTCCTATTCGGCATTCGATATCAAGGATGTGGATGAGCGAGGTAGAATACACTTTACGAAATGGAGAGCTGACAAAATTATTCTGACAGCAAAAAATAACGTAGGAAATTTTAAAATTACAAGGTACTGTGCAACGAACAGATGTTAAATATAACTCAAGCCGAATGTCTCGGGTTGGCTCTATTTTTTAAATATTTTTCATTTGTTTGTAGTTTTAAACTTACAAAAAAACTTAGTGCGTGTGTAAATTTTCTGTTAGTTTGCAGTCTAGAACAAAACTATTAACACTATTAATATTATTAATATTTTTACTACCAACTACGTTGTTACTACTCAAAGGCTAGAATTCACTGATATTTCGATTATTGCTAAAAACGATGATATTGTTACTAATAATATTATTACTGGTATCACCTCCACTTGTGTAGAGCGTGTGTAGAGCAGTGGTTAATGGTCCCTGCAATACCCATGGGAGCGACCTACGCGACGCAGGTTAACCAAGCCCTCCTTCTTTCCAGGGTCGGCAAATTGTTATCAAACTTGTACGGGAGGATAGCAGCAGTAGCTCGATACATCGGTAGACCACCGCGAGTCATTGTATAGGCCAGATATGCATTCAGTCACCTCTAATGATGCTTAATGAAGTCGAATGCATGGCGTATTCCTCAGGAATTGATCGACGTCGACAGCTCCAACTTTTTTGTTTATTTTAGTTCACAGCCCTAATATTTAGGCATTTCCGTTGTATGGATTCGAATGCCTTTCTTATTACAAGCGAAATCGATAAATTTGATTGGACGCTTTTGACCTGAAGAAATTTCGTAAGTGATAGAAGAACCCACAAACCAGTTAAGCAAGACATGAATCAGCGGCTTCTCACAACGAGTAGTGGGCTTGCAATCCGTGAATGATTGTATAAAAAGAAGTGCCTGGTGAACATTCATCATAAACGAAGTAAAGATTTTTTTACAGAGTGGTACATGCAGTAGTAAGTAATGCAAACTTTCAAACGTTCCCGAATGCTCCGCCTCATACTCTTCTCGAGGTGAATCTCGCCTTTACATGAGCATTTTGCGTAAAAGTTACATTTATCTTACAGAAAAAACTGCCAAGTATGAGCTATTTAATAACTGGAGTAAACTAAGCTTAGACGGGACGGACGCTTCGAAACAACATCTTGGGTAGAGCAATAGTCGTCAGAATTTGGGTTTCAGATGAGATTAATCTAACACCTGATGGGCAATTGAACCACTGCTTCACATGGATTCTGAATGGGAAATGTTGCACTTTGCTTAACTCTCAAGCGACTTAGATCTACTGTATATGTAGTTGTAGAATGTAGAAATATAAAGAAATGTCGACTTTACCGGATCCCTGACAAATAGGACTGAGGAAATGGGAAATAAATATGGTAGCGATGAGATACAAACTTGTTCAAGAAATGATGGCTTTCGAGAGAATTTCGATAAAAATTAGAAACGTTAAAAAAAATAAGATAACGTGATAACTTGTGTTTGGAAGAAGAGTCTAATTTTAGGGCCATAAGCTATATTGCACATGAGTGGTTGTGTAGAGAACGCACGATAAAACTGCGCTCTTAATTGAAACAGGATGCGTTCGGCTGCTGAAATCCAAGGCGGATTTATTTGATTCACTTGATAAGTCATCAACCAACTATCTCGACGTACCTGATTTCTGCAGAGTGTAATGTTAACATATAACAACGATGGAAATGCACATTTTATTTTTTGTTTCCTTTCTAATATAAAAAATGGCACTGTATAGTGAGATGCTCCAAGGTTTTATTACTTAGAGGGAAAGAAGCACAACCTTGAGCATTCGGTAGTAAAGAAGAAGGGAAGCAAAACTTCGAAACTTGAATTCCATATCCCAACCATCACTCTGAACTGGTTCATGCTTCGAACACCATCTTCCACTACTCCAATATTTTCTATTAAATTAGCAACTTGCGATTAAATAATTTGGTTGTCCAGGAAATAATTCCTGGACAAACATTTAAAAGA
Source organism: Angiostrongylus costaricensis (assembly GCA_900624975.1). NCBI lineage: Eukaryota > Metazoa > Nematoda > Chromadorea > Rhabditida > Metastrongylidae > Angiostrongylus > Angiostrongylus costaricensis. The sequence goes on along the minus strand of UYYA01000828.1, from coordinate 12,323 downwards.
ATAAAAAGGTTTTTAACTTTTATACACATAATCCAGCTACTGGTAAACTGCAGTGACAAAAAAAACAGAATCTACAAGTGTATGCTTGTTAGATAAAAGCTCGAAAATCGCCAACATTCCAGGTTTCTAGACCCTGTAAATCATATAAAGCAAAAGCTCGTTCTTGAAAAATTTTTCAAAAAGTAATCATCGGGATTTCTGGAAATGCAGGGTGAGTCAGAGGGTGAGTGTACTGGGTCAAATGAAGGTTTGTATCGTAGCCCTCCAACACTCTCGCGACGAACCCTAGTTTCGCGGTTACGTGGCGTATGATCGAAAGTAGTCGTTTAGCGTGACTAATTTCTTTCAAATGTTCCCTACCAGTTTCAGACGTAGTTTTCACCGCATTTTTTCGAATTTCTGTTAGTAATTTTTGCAAAAGTCCCACTAAGATTCAACTTTGTATGTTGGGCTATTGTGCAACCATTGGCACTATTTCCTCGGGCATTGCAAAGAACCCTTCGGGTCTATAAAACCCATTTTTTGTCTTATTTTACCAGAGTTCTTACAGAGCAGCTCGCTTATATTTAAAAGTGTAGCACAAAAAATAGATTTAATGATCACGGGCTCTTGATTCTTTCTTAAACTCTCACTGCACTCTTTTGGCGAGATGACCAGAACAGCATCATCTCCTCGTAGTAACTACGTGAATACTTGGACGGCCCGTCTTCACTAGTTTTGCAAGCCCCAGTACAATCTCCATTCTTCGGGATTTGGTGGTTTAGCCAATGTGTTACCTTAGAGTCCCGAGGTGAGCCTGGCCAAAGTCTGCCTCGGGTCGTCACCACCATAGGCAGCCACAGCCCTCGTGGATCACAGGAGATTTGCCACCACGCGACTAGTTTAACACCAGGATCGTGGCGATTCCTTGCACCGCTTTACCATAAGTTGGGTGCAAGGAGATGAGTCCCCCTGTTGTACATCGCAGCCCAATACCCAAGAACACCTCCGTAATACAATGAGGCGGTAAACCGCTGGGAGGATCTGGCATAGTTCACCCGAAAAGTTTCAAACAGCACGTACAATATGGATAAGTTTCGGTTAACATTTTTAACACAGGAACTGAGGCAACTAATCGGTCTACATCAGCTTAGATCATGAAAATTTCTGAAATGCCATTAGTACTGCTCGTCTGTTAACTGTTTCCAGAATAAAAGCAGCGTTTGCATTATGAGCACTTTCTGCGACCTCACATACAAATTTGAATTTGTGCATAAGAATGCTGAAACTTTCTTATTTTCCATTTTTTTGCCTTTAGGAACTCAAAACGTAAACTGACACAGTTTTGTTGTAAAAAACATCAAAAGAGAGATATGAAAGAATGATTGTATGGAATTCTGTATATGTACCGCCCTAATACATAGTGAACGGTGTGCATTCTAAAGAAATAAAGTGGTGTTTCCGTCAGCCCGTATGAGCTGTATAGAAGTCACCTTGTTTCTCATGGTTTATTTTGGCGCATGAAGCTTTTCTCTTATATTTATCTTTCCTAAATGACGTCCATTTTCGGTAAACCAGTACGTCGACGCCCATAGCTGCTGAATATTACGCGCCGTCCGCTGCAGCCGGGACACTAAAAGCCAAATTGACAATGCTCTCGCTATCATTACAGTATTTGAAGGGTCACAAAGTACATACGATTTTTACACTTTGATTTATCACAGTAAAGACATGTGTAAATCCTGTAAAATTCTCCTCCAGTTTTAGGCACCTTAAAATCTAATTTTTTAGAACTATTGCAAACGAGATTTTTTTTCTTTTGGAATTTCCAATGAAAGCGAGACAGATATAAAGGCAAAATATACATTGAGAAGCACCATCACTGCGTTTTGTGACGCAAAAAAACCAAATGCGGCCAACAGCCCCTTATCGGATGCATCGTATCAATATATATCACAAAGTATAGGGCTTTATTTAAGAACTATCCGTAAAATATCGAAGAATCAAACACAAAAGTAGTTTCCAGATAGCAAGTGCGAAAATATCATCAATACCATTTAGCACATAACGGAGGCTGTGAATTCTGTACAATCGTCTGCTGTACACCGAGCGACAATTAGTCCTCTAGATAGCTGAGAGACGTGCGAAACAAAGGTGGTGGTGTGGTGGTGAACGCGTTACTCCCCGGAAAGGATAATAGCGCGTTCGTTCCTCACCATGGACACCTGCGGTCCAGAGTTTTGCAAATATCTCAGCAACGTTGTGGTTGTATTTCGCTTAGTAACCTGCCATGAAAATTATAGAAGGCAGAAAACAAAACGTTAAACATTAGTCCTCTAGATTGCTGATGGCACTGATCAATAGAAAGCCAGCTGGGAAACAGGCAAAACAAAGGTCTGCATAGTGCGGTGGTGATCGCGTTAGCCCCCGGAAAGAGTAACAGCGCGTTCCTTCCCAAACGCATACACCAGCAGTCCAGAATTATGCAAATATCTCAAGCATCATTACGGTTGTATTTCACATAGTATTCTGGCGCAAAAAATAGTAATAGGAAGTAAATCAAAAAATTTGTATGTTTTATTTTGGTGCAAAGATCTCCTGTCTTAAATTTCCAGTAGATAGTCAATAGCGAAGGATAGGCTGGGAAAGCTTTATTTTGCTCTAAGTGTTATACAAAATACATTTTCTCGGACGAGTTCATTCATCAGTAATTTAACCGAAAATTTACTTTTACTATACTTATAGTTGATGTAAGGAATCATAGTTATCATATAGAATGGATGGATATAAAAAATGCAAAAATAGGCTCAAAATAAGCTGCAATATACTTCCAAATGCCGATAGGGACGTGTTCGTATAATGGTAAACAGTAACATGCATTGAGTAATGGACATAAATATCGCTCAGACCCAAGAACGATGGAACAAAATTTTTTCTATAATGCTATGATGTCCGCAACTCCTGAGGCCTTCTAGTTTTCGAGGCGTTACTGTTTAATATCAAAAACTAGCAAGTCTTTTAAGGTTGAAAATTGACCGTTGTCCCAAGAGGCAAAAGCGATAATAGTCGTGAGTAGGCCACGTTTTAAACTAGGACTACCAGGGCCATTATAAAATTACGTACGCTTTATTAAATGAGTGTACTGCAGTGGTTGGAGGCGCTCTGCAATGCATACCGGAATTCAATCCTGCTTTCATAGAACATCAAGACCTCGTTTTTTCAGAAGCGGATAGATTGGTGCTAGATCTGCCTTGGAAGGATAAAAGACCAGCTTAGTAGATCGCTGGCCCTTGAAAGTCACAGCATAAGACCAGACATGCAACCAACACCTCTATGATGCTTGCTAAAGTCGAAAGCATGACACATCCCTTAGGAACTGATCAGGGCAGAACGCTTTATCCTTTTGCCAAACCATTCTTTACCTTATATCATACAACAACGTTGGAGGTTTTTTAGGGAATACCTAGGGGCTGAAAATTGTTACGGTGGAATGGGGTGTGTCTGGGAGTAACATGAGCTGTGAGCAGTGAGCAATGAGACAAAGAACTGTGAAAGCCGCTCATCTGGGCGCCATCGTTTTCTCGGTTTGAGTTGAAGAAACACAGCAACGTCTTAAAAGAGAAAATTTTGGTCAAAAATATAATGCGCATATATGCACACGTTCTGGGGTCCGCGTTTGGATGGCGTGTTTGAGGCTATTTGTTCTGTCCTCTCTCGAATGTTCTAAATGAGATTGGTGCAGCAAGCAAGCAATATGTTACTAAATGGGCTTTTTCTCAGCTGATGCAAGCAAATAAATAGAAATATCTGAGCGGAAAGAGTAGTCAATCAAGTTATTCTCGAGCGAAGCACATTTTTACCATCACAATAGCGGGATGAAGAGCTTTGTCGAATTGCCAGTTTCGATAAAAATATTTTGCTAGTAAAGGGCGCATATATTTTGCAAAACGCTCTTTATTATATAAACGGCCAAGCATAATTTGCTTTGTATTCGAAAGGGTTGTCTTCTTCATGAGTGTCCTTGAAGGTTAGTTGGGTTGATTATTCTGGAATTCTTCCATGGTTCTATTAGACTGTTCTCGTTTCTTCGCCAGAGAAGCAGGTGCTTTCTTTTGACTGCACGAGCTAGTTCTCTCAGACAAGTCTTCTACTAGTTTATCAACCCCGAAATGATAGATGGCTTGGTTAACTGAACGTGGATTTGAGCTACAAACTATGATTTATTACCACATGGAATCCCACCCACTGAGCTTCTCTTGCATCACATTCACGGTGCGAAATTGCAAATGCTTCTGCAATAAACTGTAATACCTAGTTCCACTCCACTGCATACTTGTTCATTGTGTCGCTAAAATGTCCTTGTATTTCAAGCTATACAAAAGAATGTGCGCCAGCAGAATCATTTATAGCTTCGAAACATGTTATACAGCATCCTATTTGGAAGACAACCTAGTTAGAATTGCTAGCATCATGTTACCTACCACTTATCAGAATCTGATCTTCAAAAGCAGGCATTCACCTTTCAAGACGAGGGTAAGCCTTCTCACACAGATGCGACAAGACTACATGAAAACGATGGCGAGATACTCGCAAAATAAACTCATAACAATGAAGTGATTAGGAGAAGAAAATTATGCTGGGGAAAGCATGAGTGGTGCAGAATAATGGTACAGTTCAGTACGATGGTAATCAAACTTCAGACAAACAGCAAAGAGACAAACCATTTTTGTGTGGGATTCCTTGCAAGCATTCTATCAGATGCAAGACAGCATAACATTTGATCCGTAACTTTCTTTCCGTATTATCCTCCTTTTCATGCCACGACTAACAGGGAAAATAAAACAAATAAAATTTTATAGCACTTTTACCATTTCTGACGAAATATCGAAAGGTTTCTCTTACATAACTGTTTATACATTTATGTTGCTGCAGATGGGTGTTGTTTGAAGTTTTTTTTAGTCGGCTGCATCATATTCTGTGGAACACAACAGAAATTTACTGGCAATTTGGTAGGGTAATGGATGTCCGACTTTTTGAGCTCAACTCCGAGCAGAAAATGATTGCTTTCGGTTCGTATTCAAGCCTTATCTAATAATTTAAGACGCGCGAGGAAAGTTTTGTTTTCTCGTATCCTTCAATTAAGGAAGACTTATTGTTTATGCGCCATAGTTTTTTGGCTTACCAATTTTTCTATCAGGGATGCGAGAAACAAAGTTGTTGAGATGCCATACAATAATAGATTTTTCGGAAATTATTGTCGGATTTCAACCTGTATTTTTTAAGTGGCATATTTCAGCTCAGAATAAACATTATTAGTTAAAATCGTCGGAGAGCAACTTGGGCCGCATTCGGGCCTCTCGAAGAAGCCACCGACCAGCTGAAGGACCCGAAAATCCGCGATCTTCTCTTTGATTCTACGGTCCTCCCTGCGCTCTGCAAAGCCGCAGAGACGTAGGCTGACACTTCAACCACGTCAATACTCCGCACTACATGCAGAGCGCTTGAGCGATGTCTTCTGAAATATAGTCGGCACTCTCAAGATCAAGCCGGAATACGTAGCTCTGATCTTCGAAATCTGTCAGATCTTCAAGCTGCAGGAGAATATACATCGATAGCGAAACATAGATGGGCCAGTTACATAATGAGAAGCAGAGACGACAGATGGACGAAAAAAACTGTAGGGTGGACTCCAAGAGAATGCAAACGTCCCCTTGGACGACCACCTACACGTTGCGCAGACGTGTTCGTAAACAAAGTTAAACAGCTGTACCCGCAGCTGCAGTTGTTTTACAGATCACGATATGAGACTCTCAAGCGCTACCATGCTAGAAGAAGACCACCACCATGGCCTACGATTGCGAGAGAAAGGCACGAATGGCACATGTACTGGGGTCCGCACAGCTCGTGAAGGCGGACTATGCAAGTATCCAAGTAGTAAGTTAAAATCTATGTGGTTGAAACCAACAAAAAGTGGTTTATTTAACGCCGGAAATCGAGAGGTCTAGCGAGCACTGTGGATAAGAAGAGTTTCATAACCCAGCTCGTGCGACTTCAACGTTCAACTTCTGCAGCAGTAGTGCGACGTTTTATCGTGAAGAATTATGGATGCCTTGCTGTTGGTGCAACCATTGGAGTGCTTGGAGCATTTCGTCGGATTACTAGACGAACTTAACCGCCGTAATGTTCCACCCGGATTCAGCAAGCTGCATTGGATCAGCAGCAAACCAGCAGACGACAAGCGCGACCATTTTTAGCGCTATTTCTGCTTTGGGTAACTTGCGAAGGATAATTGCTGTCCAACCACTGTTCCTATCGTAGCCAGTTATCGTAGAGGATGCAGTTCTTGTCGTACGTTACAATAAAAAAGGATAATGCTCTCTACGTTGATTATTCCCTTAGAGATGCGCCATGCATTCGACTTCATTAAGCATCGTTTGGAGGTGATTGGATGCATATCCGGCCTTTACACGCGGTGGCTCACCGATTTATTAGTGTTGTTAGTGAGTTAGTGTTGCTATCATCCCAAAAAAGTCTCGAACCAATTTGCCGATCTCGGAACAATGGACCATGATAGGTCAGGTGCGTGGGAATCCATCCTATGTGCGTCGCAGGGCAACAGTATGAACAAGAAATAGATCGTTCTTCTTTCACAAAAAAAAAGCCTACGGTTCGTCAAAACGACGATTTATCTGATAAACATTCCAATCATGCAGCACTCATCTGATGAGCTTTTTCAAATTTCCATCTTTTGCGACGTCTTCAGAAATCTGAGGTCCTACGCCGAGTTATTCTGCAGGTTCTGGAACAGTTTTGCGTATATTTGCACCTACCGAAACCATAAATTCATCGTCGTAAATATCAGAAGGACATTTGCGACCCCGTAATAAACGGCGAATTCTCCACGACGAAATTTTTGCAGCCGTCCGTTGTGCTCTGTGTTCGTTAATGAGCATATCCCACTTTGACATCTATGTAGAATTGTTGAAGTTGTTGTTCTGGAATCTCAAATCGTAATCTCTAAAATTGAACAAAAGCACGATTTTTATTGGATCGCAATTATATGGATGGAAAATGCATAAAATAGACTTTGCATGATATAATAGTGAAGCATTTGAAAAGAAAACTGTTGACAAACATTTGCGGGAAAATTAAATTACAACTCCAACTATTTTCGGAAAAACTCAACACTACGTGCACAATCTACGATTCGATTGGCATTGGCACACCTGGCCAACCATCGCTCCATCTGCATGAGAGGGGCTAATTGTATCTGACTTATGTTGGAAAAGCTCGCTCTTGTGCACAAAGGCAGCATATTGCTTCTGTGGTTTATACCAGGGAACGAGAAGAAGAACTATCCTAAAATTCCAGGAGAATAAACTCGAAAATTACCACACTACATTCATTAGGAAGTCAAAGATTTCAAGTGAAAAGAAAATCTCAAAACTTTCATGGATGACGGATTTAAGACCGCGAACAGAATGATAAACGTGCAGACATCCTAATAGCCCCAGGTCCCAGGTTACAAGGATATAAAAAAATATTTGTCCCATATGCAAAAATATTAAAAACTTTCCTTCTTCAAATGCTTACTGTCTTTTCATGACTACACCACGAAGGTTCTTCTGTCAAACAGAACTTTTTGTTGCTGATAAGTAACTATAGATATCCATCAGGTACTTCAGCAAAACGAAATCATTTTCCCACGTTATCGCAATCACAGCAATAAAAGTCATTACTGCATTAAGCATAATTAATGGTATTAAAGAAGAGTTGTGAGCTTGAGGATTATTATAATCACAAGGATGCTGACATATGAACAAAGCTTTAGACATCGAGAGCGTTTTGAACCACGATTACCTTTTCCGGTGAGTCACGTGCTACACACCACACCATTTGAGGCTCTTTCTTTGGCTACCCTTTAGCCAGCTTTTCACTCTGACAAAGTCGTGACCATTCACCCGCTAACGCGAATGATCTGGACGGCACAAATTGACGTTGAACCAAGTTAAACTGAGGCTGCAGTCGAAATCACAATGTATGCGTTTTATTTACCCGAAAGAGCCGAAGGTCTAATGACCCTCCTGTCAATCATCATCGACGCAATTGTTTAACTCCTCAAGCACGGCTTGTCAAGAATGTTCAGCGAAGTATCAAGAAGGTAAAGTGATCTTTTCATCTAAGCAACAATTATTTACAAAAGGCTTTTGACTCAGCAGCCATATAAGTAGTCAAGGAAACTCTGAAGTGCAATATGCTCCACAAACAGAGTTTAAGTATTGCACCTTCATAAGCTAGCTATACAGCAGCCATTCATCAAGGATTTTATTTACCAATTAAAAACCGCTATCGTTTCCTGAGAGGAAATTCTAGAGAGAGCGATGCCATCCTTCCAAAATTACGTCGGTTTGCTATGAAGTTGTGAAGACGCTAAAATTAGATGAGCCGCAGCTGTGTCATTTTCTTCTAGTCGATGGTAGCATTCTTATAACATCAAGCAAGGATGAGATTGCCGAAAAGAAAACTGGCCGATTTAGACGGCACCTATGGAAACATAGTGTTTGGTTGAAAGTGTAGAAAACGGGGTTGATGAAAAACCTATCGGTTTTTAAAATCTTATTAATGCTTAACGGTATGAATATCTTGAAATACAACCGAAAGGTGCTGAGATATGAGAAAAACTAGGGACTATAGTTTGGTTTGGCGCCCATGATTTTCCGGGGATCGACGTGCTATCTTAACACACAAACGAAAGCCCTTGATTTACTTTTCCCTCACCTTTGTTTATAAACTCTTGCAATCGATACAATAAACTATTGGGTAAGGAGCGGCTTTCATGGACATAGCAAATAGTAGAAGCTGTTGGATCTCTACTAACTCCCTACAACTGCTTGATAACTAAAGCACATGTTATGCAAAAATAGAAAATACTTCATTATCGCAGCAGAACTAGGCAATATCTGTTACTACTTTATATATTTAATGATAGCATCGTTAGAATAAAAACAAGGCTGGGAGAAAAACGAAGCAAAGAGACCGGTTTGTGTGGTGGACAGCACAGCACATGTGCCTCCGGAAAGGGAAATTGCGAGTTCGAAGCTCAAATGAGATTTTCAATGCTGCTCATATCTCAGCATTCTTGTGATTGTATTTCACATTACACCTGCAACGAAAAAAATAAGAGTAAGTAAAAGCCAGGACATTATTTCGAAATTAACTAACCAACTGTATCTGAGTTTTAAAGGCAACAAAGCGAGCGGCTTTGCAACAGGAAGAAGCAGGAGGAGGAGAGTGGCTGGGTAACAACTGAAAACATAGGGAACGTGCAAAAGGAACCGAGAAAATGAGGCTTCCTGTCCTCCATTCGAGTCTACTGTAATTTCCAAAATTATGCACACTTTCCTCCTAACGGTTTACCGCCTCATCGTGGCTGGGACGTGTTCCTGGGTGTCGGACTACGATGTACAGCGGTGGGATTCGTCTCCCCTGCAGGGTGTCCCATGCTGAGAAGGAGTCCGGCGTTTTTATCAGGAAGTCTAGCTAAGACTAAACCATTACCAGGATCCTCCACCGTCCTGGTATCAAAATTGCATGGTGGCAAATCTCTCTCTGATCCACAAGGACTGCGACTACCCATGGTGGCAAAGACCTGGGGCAGACTTTGGCCAGGCTGGCCTCTGGATTCCAGGAAACCACAATTGCTTAACCAGCAAGTCTCAGAAAAATGAGGATTATGCTGGGGCCCGCACAACCTATGAGGATGGGCCGTTCAAGTATCAAGTATCAAGTAAGTATGCACGCTTTAGAAATCTGTGTGGTAATTAAATAGAATGAAAGCAAGGTTAGTATCGTCGAACTTTAAATCTATAGAATAAGACAAGACGTAACTAGTTTCACGCAAGTTAGGAAAGAAATAGAATGTAGGGATATAATGTGAAAAGAAGGTTCTGTCGTGCATTTCTGACCAAAAATCAGACACACAACGGGCTACTGGTTGGAGCGGCACATGTAGTTTCATACTTGGAGAAAGAACTTTGCCATAGCATAAATCGGATGACTTCTATTCAACAATGTCACAATAAGAGGTCTGCTTCTATTTTTGGAACATAGAAAAAAATACACGTATATTCGGTTCGACAATCCACCTGAGAAAAGGTGGTAAAAGTAGACTATATGCTTAATGACCTTTCTGATGACCTCTAGATTTTGCCAATGATTTTCAGCTATAACACTTGGTCTTGTGAAGTGGAATCCTTAGCAATAAAACGCGGCTTTATTTTCCAGTTAACTTAATACCTAAGGATTTCCTAACATAATGCGATGCAGCAGAATATGGAAAGAAGTTTATATCGATCACTACACTCATTGGTAGAAAAACGTCTAATAGCTAGTTCACAGCAGTCGTTGAGGCAAACCATTATGAAGGTAATGATCTCATGTAGCGACATCATTTTTTAAATAGGGTGAGTCGAACTAACTAAAGATTTTCAGAGTCATTGTTACTGATCCTGAATCAGCTTGAACAATGCGGAAAATCCCGTTGCTCAGCAATTCCCGGTAACACGCTAGACATTTCACACAAAAGAAGCTGAACTAATCGCGCTACCAAACTGCATTCACCGGACATAATTACCACTCCTCGTCCCATTTAGAAATTTTTCTCTATCTTGCAAAGAATCTTCTCTATCTCTTTAATCAAATTACAATTGTTATTTTGTCGCACCAGCAGCAGAATGTTTCAATCTCAAATATATGGTGCAGATACTCATTGGTTTGCACACATCTGTATTCGTATATCACAAATATAAGCTTTGTTTCAAAAAACTGTAGGCGTTTTCCACTGAAACAGTTATCAGCCGTCAACCGATTACAACATTTTAAGCAACTCGACAACTGCTTCCGGGAAAAATCTTTCGACAACAATGCTGCAGCAGCAAACGACTTCAACGAAGTTGCTGCTCCCGAAACTTAGAAAACCAAAATAGATAAACTTACATCTTTTAGTGAAAACAATGTAGATTTTAACGTTAACTTTTTTAATTTACTGCCTATTACAGTTTTCACGGTAGGGTGCTATGTGTGGTACAACTACAATGATTCTGAGATATTTGCAAAACTGCAGACCGCAGGTGTATGTGGTGGAGGCGAATGCGCTATTACTTTTGAAGGAGGCTAACGTGTTCACCACCACACCATCCTGGTCGTTCGTTTCTCCTATTTCTCAGGTAGCTTTATCGACCAGTGCCATCAGCGATCACCCGTGAAGAGGATTGATCTAGGGAGGATGGCACTTATCGATAAAACTAGCTGACAGGCAGGCGAAACGAAGGACCGGTATAGTGTGGAATAATACGCTATTTTTGTTATCACATCACCATTTGAAATTAGTTCGCAAAAATTCATGTTGAGGCCATTGAATATCTTTTTCACTCGTAAGTGGACTTGAAATACTTCTTCCGAGTCCTCGCTCCTAAAGCAAGGTTGTCGACGTTGTTGACATACAAGTTGTTTTTGATGTTTTTCTTCAATAAGCAGACACGAGGTTGTTATTATAGAATTTATTAGTATACAAGAGCTGACGTTTCGGAGGTTTCGTCTTCTTCAGAGCTTGGAAAGGTCAAATTGAGATGCGTTCTACTCAGCCAAACACTTTCATAACCCTAGCAGATAAAACTTAACAAATAAATTAATACATAAATATAAATACAAAGTTACTTGTTAAGTTTTATTTTCTAGGGTTATGAAAGTGTTTGGTTGAGCAGATCGCAGTAGATCTTGACGTGTAAGGTGATCATGATTCATGAAATCCTGAAGCGTAGGAAAACGCTAAAGAATGTGAATGAATTGCTTTTCACGGCACAAATTTAGTGAAGTGCACCCTTTGCAGCGAGCTGAGTCCGGTCCCGCACGTAACATCACGACTCCGAGGAAGGCGATGTCACCGAAACGTCAGCCATCGATCAATAACATCAAAAACAACGCCAACGATAACGAAGATCTGTGCCAACCTCGCGTCAGCTTAAGAAGATCAGTTTATAAGACCACATAAATAAATATATCATCTGTTACTAAGCGAAATACAACCACAACGTTGCTGAGATATTTGCAAAACTCTGGACCGCAGGTGCCTATGGTGGGGAACGAACGCGCTATTATCCTTTCCGGGGAGTAACGCGTTCACCACCGCACCATGCGGGTCCTTTGTTTCGCACGTCTCTCAGCTATTTCTATCGATCTTTTTGCCACAGCAATCACCCGTCAGCGGGGTTGATCTGGGGAGCGCAAATCGGCATAGAACCCAGTTAAGCTATGGCTGTAGTTGAAATCACAATGTTTAACGTTTT
>UYYA01000827.1:0-31122 GCA_900624975.1 Angiostrongylus costaricensis | reverse complement strand
CCTCGAAGATAAGGAAGCCCGCGGAAGTTCCAATGAACTAGACGACGAATTGAAGTCACTACTGGAACCAAAACGCGCTAACAACTGTAGAAGAGCTTTCAGAACAGCTTGTCGTAAGCACACAAACAATTTCCGCTCACTTCAATCACGTATGCAAAACAGAAATGCACACAAGTGGATGCCTCATGAATTAGACGATAATAAAAAAATAGCCGTTTTGAAGTGCCATCTGCTCATATTTTTGGCCATAAAAATGAACCTTTTCCTAATAGAATTGTGAAGTGCGACGAGAGGTGGATTCTGTACAACAACGGGCGACGTTTAGTGCAGTGGTTGGATTACGACCAGGCTCCACAGCGCTTCCCAAGCCCGAAACTGCACCAAAAACGTTAAGGTGAAACTACGCCTCATACGCCGTATTCATCAGACCTCTAGGCCACCCACTATTACTTCTTCAAGCACCTTAACAACTTCCTGCTCGAGAAATGCTCTACCAACCACGATAACGCAAAAAATGCCTTCAACGAATTCAGCGCTTCCAGAACTCTGGAACATTAAGTAGTTGGAATAAGTAAACTTATTGCTCGTTGGCGAAAGTGTGTAGATTCAAATGTTTTTTGCTTTGATTAATAATATTTTATTTGAAACAAGCTACGACCTTTTAAATAACATCGTTAAAAAACTCACAAAGGTTTACCGCCTCTTCGTGGCTAGGAGGTGTTCCTGTGTGTGAGACTGCGTTGTATAACGGGGGATTTATCTCTCCGGCGGAATCTCCCAACTGAGAAAGAGTTGGCGTTTCCAGGAAGTCTAGCTACGAGTAAGCCAAAGCCAGGATCCACCACCGTCCTGGTATCAAAGTTGCATGGTGGCAAATCTTCCTTTGACCCACAAGGACTGCGACTGCCTATCGTGGTGGCGATCTGGGGCAGACTTAGGTCATGTTGACCTTGGAACTCCGGAGAACGCAATGGCTAAACCAACAAAGTTCCGAAAAATAGAGAATTTGCTGGAGCCCACACAGCCAGCCAGGGCGAGTCGTCCAAGTGCACAAGTATGGTTAAAACGGTTATTTATTTCTGAACAGCCTAATGTATCACACTTGCGCATCATATCACGCCACCAGCCTATAACACATCATTTTCTCAATACTAGCATTCTCTAAGGGCGCGGGTGGTGCAGCAGTTGGGGCTGTCCTGCGATATGCACGTGGGATCAATCCTCGGGCCGGTGGCTTGCCATGCCTTCCATCCATCCGGTGTTGGCAAATTGGTACCAGACTTGTCTGGGAGGATAGCAGTACTGGTTCGAACATCGGTAGGCCACCTCAAGTCATTTTAAAAGCCAGTTATGTATTCAATCACTTCCATCGACACTTAATGAAGTCGAATGCATGGGGCGTCCCTCAGGGATTGATCAACGCGAAGACCTTTAACCTTCATCCTTTGTTTAACCATCCTCTTACGTATCGTCTAACCCTCACTTATTGAACCTATTTGGCATATTTTCGCTTGTATTGTTTCGATATTGGTATATCGTCACTGCTGTACTTTTGTTATTATAAATGATCTGATTAACCAACTTTGATCTTGTGTTCTTTAACATTATCGAAAAGCTCAGATGGCTAGTTCATATGATGTCGAAAATTCTGCTTTGCGCTAGTGATTACTCAGTGCCGAGAACTGGCTCACAAACGTATTTTCCGCTAGCAACTGCTATGTATTATGGCGAATTGGCCTGAGTATTTTATACGTATTTTCGCCTATTAAAAAATACACTCATAATCAACGCGTTGCAGACATCCATGAACACTGCGTGCCACCAAGTAAACCTGTTCTATTTTTTCCTTCAGGTAAACTGTGCAAAAAGGATTTTAAATTCTTATACTGCAAATAACACTCACACTAAACTACTTAGAGACGCTATTTACCATGCTGTGGATGGCGTGTCATCGTTGTGTCGTCACACTCACGGAGGCGGCAGGAAATGCAGTCGGCCCGTCTGGCTTTGGGCACTAGTTAGCCTCTCTGGCCGACTTACTCTGCCACCCCTCCGACCAACGTCAATACTCGCCTGATTAACTACTGATTGCTATTACAAACTATGTTTTCGCAACCATACAGCTTTAGATACTCATAATTTCCGTCAATGCTAGAGCGGTGCTACAGCTAACGTTTTTCGATGCATTTCAAGCTGATTTAAGCTTACGGGACGTATCTTAATGAATTTGCAGTATTTCTTGAAGAATAGTAGATGCTCTCCATGCCTGTTCTCTTCTTCAAACAAAGAATTTCTTTATGATCGTGCTCTCATCACTGCGTCCCAATGAGTTGTTGGAAAAGCCATTAGTTAGCAATATTTTTCGCAATTAAGGCCATAACTTTGCCCAACCACGTAGTGGTTTGCTACCATACGCTGTTATCGAGTGATCAAGTTAGATGACGAAATTCTGTTTTAAAATACTGTTGTGAATCACTGTAACAAATCTCGGACGTTGCTTATTATTTACGGTTTGGACTTGAGTACTCCCAGTGAATAGTTAAATAAAGAAGTTTGCATAAGTTTCTTTTATTATCGTGGAGATACCACACGATAAGGAATATCATAATGGTACTAAAAAGATCCTAGGAGTAAAAATTTTCCGCAAGTCTTTCCAACTTTTGATGCCGTCTTGTTCATAATTCTGATTTTTTGCTATTAAAGCGATCCCTTAGTTGCAGTACAATTCTCAGCACAATTCTAGAGATGTCGTTGAATTCTAATGGAAACGATAATGGAATGAAACGTAAAATGAGCGACACAGAGCGACAATAATGCGGGCCGAAGATGACCTATCGAAATGTACGGTCAACCTTACTGAACCGCATATTTGGTAAGGAAGAAGAATTGTTAGTTGGTACAGTAAAAAAAATCGCGTTTTTATGTGAGGTTACTTTTGGAACCTTTAAAGTTCACCTCTGAATATTGGAAGTTATCTTTTAGGGTTTTACATATACTGGAAATCGTTTTGGCTGTGCTTGCGCTTATCGCCAACTGTATTATGACCGTCGTCACTCATAACGCCATCCCAGTACCATATCCACAGCGACGAACGCTTGTGAGTATTGCCTAGAACACCTCTATTTAGTTTGCTGAAGTCCATCTTGAAAGGAATTGTTCAAAAGTTCTTATGAAACCCGTCATTACAGTTCGACTACTATAGCAACTGCTTTCCAGAAATAATTGTCAGCATATAAAGATTGTTTATTTATGAGAATCGAAATTTCATTATTGGTCAGCTCGGTAATATGAATTCAATTTAGGCGTCAATCTCGTTCAACTTCGTGCTGCTAGCTGGTTACCAACTTGCCAGAAATTTGTTCCTCGGAGTGTCTATGTACAAGCCGTGTATCACTGTGGTAATAGTTTCGTTTTATTTTTGTTACATCATAAAATGGCACCTTTTGCGATAATCCTCTGTCGTTAGTTGAAAATCGTCTACTATTTTTCCTGTTTTACAAAACCATTGTCTTTTTTTAGTTTCAGGTTGACTTTATGTTTTGTAACAATGTTACCTTCGTATGAAATGCTGAGATATTCGCAAAACTCCGTGTATGCAATGGAGAACGAACACGCGCTGTTGTCCTTACCGTGGAGCAGCGCACTTCACCACTACACCATCCGGTTCCTTCGCTTTGCGCATATCTCAGCTACTTCTATCGATCTTATTTGCCATCAGCAATCACCCGTCAACGGGGTTGATCTGGGGAGCCAATATCGGCATTGAACCCAGTTAAGCTGAGGCTTAGTTATAATCACAATCTTAAATCTTTTATCTCAGCATTTCATACGAGTTATATTTCGCAACATAACCTGCCATTAAGAAGAAAAAAAAGGCAGTAAATAAAAGATTTAAGAATTTTACCTTCGTTCTTAATTTCGTTATCGTGTCTACATAGTGCTTCTGGGTTTTAACTGTGATATATAGCGAAGCTTCATGCGTTTTCAAGTTCAGCCTTTTTATCACTTTGACATTGTATCTGAGGAACTAGCTAAGAGCTGACAGTTATGCCAGTATTTGCTACCAACCTTGAAGGATCTTATAGCCAAGGTGACAAACTTCTTCCCGCTACGCAGCCCGTGGTCCATATCTGTGGTTACGATCAAGGAGCTTTCTGATACGAGTTACTCCAAACGTCATCGAGGAAACTTATTAGAGGAGCAGGATATCTGATAAGTTGGAGATATAATGAGACGCAATGAATTTAGGTATGCATGCTATTAAATAAACTAGTTTTGAGGACAAAACTTGCTGATAAGACAACTATTTATATATGGTAATAATAGTCTCACATTTAGAATTCTCACCTAATTTTGGGCATATAGTGTTTAATCAAATGAATGTTTCAAATTTATTTACAAGCCTATGAGTTGTATTTACCAATCGTGCTATTATCAGCAGTGACCGTGCAGTTGTTGGTGTGGGCTTGCTCATATGTTTACGTCAGTGTATACTGTGCATAACTATCCGTCCATATGTATGTGGGTATGTAAACTTATGTGGGGTTCACATATGAGTATTAATATGGATATAAATGTATATATATATATGCTTGTGTGATCTGTCGTTATGAAAACAGTGATGCGTCGATGTATGTGGCGAAATAAATACTACATGTTACCCGTTGCCGATGCCATTACTGTTTTCTCAATCTGTGATTTAAGACGAGTTTTTCAAAAAAGAGGTATTTGCGAATTCTGTGAAAGCTGGCTAAGGAAGAGCTCAAAAGTCTCTCTACCGTCCACATAAACGAAGCGCACACTGGTCTGCCTCTAATAATGAATTAATTGCTAAAATAGCAAGGATTTTACGATGAAGAAAAATAGGAGAAATTTGAGAACCAAACTATATCTAGTGGTGATAAAATGAGCTCATGGACGGTTCGCTGTATCGAGTATGCGGATTCTTCTTAGATTTCATATGAGGATAAAACTTGCTATACATAGATAGATATCATTGGTATTACTACGATCCATATCTTCGCAGCCGTTTTCATCGGCTGGTTTATAAAATAAAACCAAAATTTGTAGAAATGTTTCTGCGAGGTCTTCGAGTTAGACGCTATCAATATATCAATATATTTTTATTCTCTAAAACTAAGGTTAGACAGATTGAAGTTCATGAGTTCTTAATGGAATGCATCTTAATACAATAGCACGATACAGGTCACTACATTAACGTGCAAGCAACACGAGTTCCCGTTGCTCTTCTGTTACATTCACGGTGCCATGGCAGTTCTCATCGCAGCAATCCAAGCTATGACTCAAATGAAGTGAGTTAAATCCTATCTCATTCCGCTACTCTTTCGATTTGTTCGCTGCTGGCTAGCATAGTATCGATTAGTTTCTCTACGCCAGATCTGCATTTTAAACAAGAAGTGGTCGGCTAATAGCGGATTGTGACACAGTTGCTGTGGTATTCACTGTCGTCCTGTGCAATTTTGTATTCGAAAACATTTCATTTAGTAACAGCTGATTAAAAAAAGCGTGTTTAGGCCGAATCATCGCCCATCTCAGTGGACATCTACGTGTTCCGTATGGCAGAGCGCTCTGATTGTGGTTTGCATTGCAGCTACTCTCGTGTTTACTGCTTTTGATCACGACTTGGAGCCACAGAAAATGGGACAGGTGAGAAGTACTTGTAAAATTTCTAATGATACAATCTTCGAACGGATTTCGAAAGGAAATAACTAGGTATTTCTCTTGTGTTAGGCTAGTGTAAGTTTATGAATACACTATATGGCAGTTGTCACCAAATTGTGATACAATTCCTATTCACAATTTTTAATTCTTATTTTCAAGTGCTCGATACTACTGGCACTTCGTGATCCGGATCTCACCTTCTGCCTTCTAACACTATTAATTTTACTCCATGCTGCCTCTGCCGCCGTCGCCAGCTTTTCTGCTCGTCGTCGCATGAACAGGTTATGTTATAATATCAAAGCAAGCATCCATACTCTTTAACCTTACGAAGCATTTACTTTGTAAGAATAGGATCTCCTTTACGTTGTGAAAGAGTAGGACTGCAGTCATTGGGCGGCGTCTTTCCGATTAAGTTTTCCTATCTAGATATAGATGAATCACCGATGACGTACTGTATTGCAGAATGACAGCAACTGTCTGTTTAACTATATCGCTAAAGGAGGTTTTTGCAACAGAGACCGTACTGTGGCATTTCTCACTGTTTTTCTCAGGATGCTGTGTAGTTTATCGACATATTGTCACAGATTCCTGCGAAGATGTGAGTTTTTCGGCTTCATATTACCTGCGTCACCTATCCTGTTAAGTTAACCAGAATTTCTCAAGCAGACACACGCAGTTTTTACCCACTGTTTGCGTGTCAGCACAGGTTTGGTGCAAAAATAGCTGAGGCTCAGGACCGTGATTTTCACTATCACTGGGCTCAAGCGGAATATTATCGGTCAAAATAATATGCACTATAACCTATACACTTTTGAAAAACGGATATAATTTATGTATTTTAGCGGAATAGAATTGTGGATTTTTCGAAACAGCGAAATTCCTCGAAGGCATTTTTAGCCAAGATTTGATTTATTGCAATCTCTGTACGGAAACAACAGTCGAAATATCTGGAAAAGGTTCTAATTCGTTGGTGGTTGATCTTTTGAGTCTAATGATTATCGCAGGTTTTCGTAACCCAATATAGGGCATTCGATTGTGTTGTTATTGCTCGGACGCCGTCCCATAAAAGAATTCGTCGATGTTTGCCTACTGCAAGCATTCTAGTAATCTGACGTTTTAAATATTTGCTCACAACACTTATTTGCTCCAATGTCCTCGCTAAGATTTAAAAAGTGAGAGTGAATGATTTCGTAAGTAGACCAAAATAAAGCAACCTTTACAGTGAACACTGATCCTGAAAGGAATTCAGAAAGACTGACATGGGATCCTGACTTTCTGATAGGTTGGAAGGTTAGCTGTTAAAGAGCTGTTCCGTCGAGAAATGTTGATAAAGACCGTGTGTCATGGAGAAACTTTATGAATAGGTTGCAAATTGCAGTTTAAAGATAACCAAATAAAGGATTACGACAGTTCCATTTGAGGTCCGCATCTTAGAAGACTGTATCCTTCTTCATACCCATCTTCTTATCCTTGTAGAGCTATTATTTAGCAAGCCAATGTAGCCGAGTGTTGTTTTCACCAGACAAAAGGAATGACTGGAAACAATAAAGGTCGATAATAGGAACCTGTCATCATGACCGTGATTCTCGTCAAGGAAGCAACCTTTTCCAAATATGTTTAATAGAAAGAATCCGACAGCATCACAAAGGGTAAAGAACAAAGCGTTCCACGTTTGTCTATTCTTTAGGAATGCGCATGCATTCAACCCCATTGTACAGGTGAATGAATACGTACCTCTCCTATGCAATTATTTATGATAGTGCGTTGATGCAGCAAGTCGGTGTCCTTATTCTCCGACAGAAGTTTGGCGCCAAGTTGTTAACCCCGGAAAAGTGAAGCTTGGGCCCTGTCGCAGGATTGAAACAACGACCGATCTTCTGTGTGTTGTAGGCTACCTCTAAACACTGCGGTACACGTACCTCTGACAACGTCTTGCCAACATTAATTGAGGATGATTCTGTTCTCTTGAGTTAGAGTCGTACTGTAGAAGTTGAATACAAGGGCAAGTAGAAGAATAGACATCATCTCGTTCTGTTGCTCCAGGGAAATTCCTTTATCTCGTCCTATTTACTACGCATTGGTGGCGGCCACACACATTAAAGTTGTTCGATTTTCTATCTTTGTTATACGGATAATCATACTTTGTAATAATATTTTCCGCATTCACTTTTACCAACTGGAAATGAGACGCTTTAGTCGCAGACGTTAGTATAATATCGTCAGTTCTAGCAAGCCACATTGCTGCTGCTTCAGCCATCAAACAGTGGCAACCTAAATTAAATGTGCAGAAAGCACCAACTAACGCTTTTGATAATGAGCAATAAGCAATAATTATCAGAGCTTGAGTTAATAAGTTGTATTTTTCTTGTGGCAAGGTATTACCGAGCACACTGGTTAAAAGAACTGTGCAATGCAACGATACATACGTGGTCCACCTCGCTTCCCCGTTCCACTGAACATTCCATCTCTCCGACGTTTGCAAATTGTTACCAGACTTCTCTGGAACTACAGCATTAATGATTTGATCAATCGGTAAGCCACCACAACTCACTATGTAGGCCAGTCATGCATCAATCTCTTCTAACGATGTTTAACGAGGTCGACTGGTAGTGTATCCCTTCGGGGTTAATCAATACCGACAGTTTATCGTTTTCATGAGCTATTATCACATCCTAATTTGAAAAACAACACGTTGCTTTTTCGTGAAGAATATCAATTCTCATATGCCGATCGAAATCATAGGAAGATAGGCAAGTTGTGCTTCGTTAACTCCTTCGAAAAAGCAAGTAAGCTGCTCACTCATCCAGAGTTCTGAAAAAACGTTTTCCGAAGGCGCTTGTCTTAAGACAACTGGCGATAATATCTCAATAGCTAATATGCTTTTCGACTTAACGTTTTGACATATTTATTCGGGAATCTTTCCTTGTCACTATAAATACGTGTATGCTTTCCAAACGTTACCCTTGTTTTAATTTTTTAAGCTAAAGATAAAACTGTCAATGCAATAAAAAAAATTTCAATTTTATAAAGTTGTGTTTCAACCCCTGTTTACTACCTATTATTTTTCCACAACAGGGTACGATGTGATATATAATCATATATTATGCTGAGAGAAACAATAAAAGTTGAAAGATAGAAGATGAAGATACATAATGAAAGATGAAGCATTATGATTTCCCCTGCAGTTTCAGATTGTAATCGCAGGTTGGAAGCTCACCTAAGGCTCCGAGTTTTGCTCATATCTCAGCAGTATTCGATTGCATATAGAAAGTTAACGTCATGTTTTACTGACAGCCGATATCTCGTTTGCTCATTGGCTTCGTTGCTATATGGATAGGAGCGTCGACGAAAAAAAAAGCTAGTGACAACGAATTATGAGCTCCAGAACACTAGCATGTTGTGATAGGTTTGGTATACCTATTGGCAAGCAGTATTTGTGTTTCAATGGTTTTCATTTCAATTAAAAGAGTTTTCTGTGAGCTAACTCACATGATCATGTAAAGCTGGAAGATGGTATTCTGTTCGGCCACTTTTACACTGCGTTCAATTCATGCCGCCGTGAATGCGTTGTACTAGACTTCGCACCTGCAACTTTTCAAGGATTTGCTGGATAACGATGATGAATACTAATAGAAAAGGACATTGCCTGCACAATGTTCACGACGAAAAGAAAATTCCTAAGGAATGTCACGCTTAACCTCGTCTAATAGATCAACTGAATAAAGGAACTGAATCGATACTAGCAAATTGAGCACTTCAATTAACATTCAGCAAAATTCCTATTTCATACGTTTCATTGAATACCTTGTATAGGAAAGTATGCGAAAATTCGAAAATCTGTGTTTAGTCAAATCTCTAAATTTTCAGTGCATTTTGATCGCCCTGGAATTGTCTTTCATCATTCTGCCGCTTATTGTAGCTTTCCTTCATCCTATGCTAACAATATGGTATGTAACAGTACCGTCATATTTCAAAACGTACAATAATCGTTTCGTATTTCCTGTGATAGTGAGATGGCTTACTTATTTTTCTTTTTTACCTCTCCATTTGTCTTACTATCACAAAATTTACTCTTAGGTATGTCTTTCCAATGCGTGACGCTGCCGTTAGAGCATATCCGTGTCTCCGTTCGCTTTTGCCAGAATACGCAATAGTTCCGCCACCTCCCTTATACACTGAAAGACGAGGAAAGTCGTGTAAGTTTAGTGAATAACGCCGTTAGAGTTCATTTTGAAAATAGGAATGGTGCATTGAAACTTTAAAAAATTGAAAAAAAATTCTTGGTCCATTGTTGCTGAGGAAACGCTTCGCGTTTTCTGTAGCTGTTTCTGGGTTGGAAACTTCCAGATGTAATAACAAGTAACATGCAAAATAGTCTTTGAGTCAATATATTGCCATGTTGGTATACAATTCGCTTCGTTACACACACATAGAGGCATTAAGGATTTCAACCCTTGCAACATTTCCCACTCTTCACGAAGCAATTCCCAAAACCGGCTTTCTGTTATCTTCGGCACTGATTGATAATTCGATGTTTTTCTTCAATAAGTAGACACAAGGTTGTTATTGTAGAATTTATTAGGATACAAGAGCTGACGTTTCGGCGGTTTCGCCTTCTTCAGAGCCTGGTAGTAACTCCTACTTCGAAATCTTCTCCGTTGTGTTCCTGCATACTATGCGTGCCTAGTGGAGTGTTTGGTTTTAATTTAGATTTACCGACTAGGTGTTCTTTTATGCGGACGCAGAGCGGTCTGCCCGTTTCTCCGACGTATTCGTCCCCGCACGCTTTACAAGAGATCAGATAGACTGTACCCGAACTCATTCAATCACCGTCTCTACTGTTAGGGAAAATTATGAAGTTTTTCGTTATACATAGACGGCCATATGGGAGGTTGCGAACTAGCTGGCGTCTTAGAGTGCCCGATGATATTTCTATCACTCTTACGAAATTCCCTAGACCCGCCCTTATTAAGCAACGTTTTATAGCTGCACTTATTTCGTTTGAAATTAAGAAGAAGAGGAGCGGAGCCTTGTTTTCGCCAGAATATCGCTCTCGGGCGTGGTTTTTCCTGTATGCCTATGACGAGAAGCTACAGTTTCGTAACCATTTGAAATGACTATTTGACGCGCTAGTCTCGAGGATTCTTCTCTCTGCTCTCTACCTGTGTACACGCTGGTGGCGGTTTGAAACATATTTCTTTTCATAGTGTCAAAATGGCAAGCGCAGCTGGTTTAAGACCAGCAGATATTTCGCGTCTTAAGATCGAAGTGCCGACATTTTCCGTCCTATACTTACTTATCAAGACCCGTAAGTTAATATCCGCTGATGATCTGATATCTATCTGAATTGATATCTACCGACCTCTCCAACAGTAAAGTTAGACCCATCATCAGTTGCGTAGACGGGCCTACCGTAAAATTGCTTGGTTTATAAATCTAGTCTTCAACCAGTTGCTTAAGCACACACCAGCCCATCTCACGAAAACCCAAATGTTCCTAAACCGTCTGCGCAACGTACGTCCCAAAATCGCGTACGTTATGGAGCCGTTCGACGTTACCGCCCTTCACACTCACGTATCGAACAACTACGCAACGCAAGCCATCCGCGAGCTCCTTGAGCAACACGAAGAAGCAGTTAACATGTATGGCTTTTCGATTCAGCAGCTTATGGTCCTTCTAAAGGTCTGTTTAAACTGCTCGATCTTCAGATGGTCAGGGAAATATTACGCGCAAATTAGAGGGTTGGCAATGGGACAGCGACTGGCACTAACCCTTGCCGTTGCGTTCATGTCTAAAATGGAAGCACTAGTAATCGATCTCAGGCCATTACTCTACTGTAGGTATATAGATGATTGTTTTGTCATCTGCTACACATAAGAGAAGATGGGCAAATGCTTTGAGTTATTGAACGAACAGTCAGAGTACATAAAACTCACCTGTCGATCTCAAGATGCGAAATGTCTGCTGGTTTTAAACCAGCTGTACTTGCCATTTTGACACTATGAAAAGAAATATGTTTCAAACCGCCACCAGCGTGTGTACAGATAGAGAGCAGAGGGAAGAATCCTCGACACTGGGACGCCAAATACCCATTTCAAATGGTTACGAAACTGTAGCTTCTTGGCATAGGCATAGAGGAGAACCCACGCCTCAGAGCGATAATTCTAGCGAAAATAAGGCTCCGCTCCTTTTGCCCTTTATATCAAACGAAATAAGTGCAGCTATAAAACGTTGCTTATTTTAAGGGCCGGTCTAGAAGATTCCGTAAGAGTGATAGAAATACTATCGGGACACTCTAACACGCCAGCTAGTTCGCAACCGCTTATGTGACAGTTTATGTATAATGAAAAACTGTATAATTTGCCCTAATGGTAGAGACGGTGATTGCATAAGTTCGGGTACAGTCTGTCTGATCTCTTGTAAAGCGTGCGAGGACGAATACGTTGGTGAAACGGGTAGACCACTCTGCGCCCGCATAAAAGAACAACTAGTCGGTAAATCTAAATTAAAACCAAACACTCCACTAGGCACGCATAGGGTGCAGGAACACAACGGAGAAGATTTCGAAGAAGGAGTCACTATCCTCACGCACGAATCGAAAACACCAGCGCGTAAAACTCTTGAAGCGTTTTGGATCAATTCCGAAAATTCAAAAATGAACCGCAAGGAGGAGTATCCTGTCATCACATGTGACCTGGCGCCATAGCTCAGCCTAATCCAATGACCGACACAGACACAGTTATCGCCCATGTATATACTCTGTGCGGCTGTTATCCATCAACTAACTTAAATACTTACAACAAATAAACGGTAGGTGTTCAAATAAAGCTGTTTCTTATGCGAATACAAATTTATTTGTTAAATTTTATCTGCTAGGGCTATAAAAGTGTTTGGCTGAGTTGATCGCATCTAAATTTGACCTTTTCAGGCTCTGAAAAAGGCGAAACCGCCGAAACGTCGGTTCTTGTATCCTAATAAATTCTATAATAACAACCTCGTGTCTGCTTACTGAAGAAAAACATTAAATTTTCCACTGTTCTCCATCATTTCACGTGATGCTCTCATGGAAGGGAAACACTAAGGAATTGCCATACTTTTTGGATAATTAGTGAGATTGGTGTAAAAAGATGAAAGGGTAATGGCGTTGATCGACCCCTGAGGGATGCGAAATGCATTTCACCTCACCAAGCATCGTTCCAGGTGATTTAATGCGTTTCTGGCCTGTACGGTAACTTACGGAGATCTACCGATGTGTCAGGTCGGTGATACTATTCGCCCAGATAGGTCTGGTAGCAATTTCCCCGCGGATGAAGGGCGTAGGACGTGTGAAGCTCGTGCGCGTGATCGAGTCTATGTGTATTGCAGAGAACCTTTAGCAACTGCGCTAAATGCGCCACTTAATAGATTAGAATAATTTCAGAAATATAGATCCTTACCTCGTACTGGTATGTGGGAGCTCATTTTCATTTTTATTCCACTTGTAAGAAATGGTTCAAATTGTTAGTGACGTAAAATGAGACCTAGTTTCAGCAAACTCGATTGTCGATGCTACCATGAACCTTCATCATACGCAGCCAGTGAGAGTTGCAATGCCAAAGAACTACGAACTTGCAGAAACTAGCTCTTAACATAAATAAATAATAGTTCGTTACATGACAAAGCATGGAATGTTTATTGGATTTGCGTTCTTATGAATCTGGACTGAATTCATTTCTCAACTGCTGGTGACCAATCTAGTATTGAACGTTTCTACTCCTTATGAGTTTTCAACCACATAAATTCATCGACTGAAGTGGTGTGAGCAATTTGGGGGAGGCATAGAAACATCTCGGAATTATGACACTATCAACTGTCTTAACCCTTTTATTTCCTGCCTTTTTCTTTTTAATGGCAGGGTATGTTGCGAAATATAGCTCGTATATAATGCTGAGATATTTGCAAAACTCCGGACCGCAGGTGTATGCGGTGGGGAACGAACACGCGCTATTGTCATTTCCGGGGAGTAGCGCACTTCACCACCGCACCATCCGGGTCCTTCGTTTTGCCTGTCTTTCAGCTAGTTCTATTGATCTTTTGCCATCAGCAATCACCCGTCAACGGGATTGATCTGGGGAGCCCAAAACAATAGAACTAGCTGAGAGACAGACAAAACGAAGGACCCGCATGGTGTGGTGGTGAAGTGCGCTACTCCCCGGAAATGACAATAGCGCGCGTTCGTTCCCCACCGCATACACCTGCGGTCCGGAGTTTTGCAAATATCTCAGCATTATATAGGACTATCAACAGTTTTGTCATTCGGTCCTTTTTGTGTTTCGCGTTTTCTGTTTTTCGTACACTTCTACATGAAGGTTATCATTAACAGAAGTCTCCTTCACATATGAGATTCGGATTCTCATGGCTACAAGGTACTGGATTACTTTTAACTGTAACAGGTTCAAGAGAATTCAGCAAGAGTTTATTCTCATCACAGTCGTTCGCACGTAGTGAGTACATACATTATTTCCATGGTATATATTTGTAATGGCGCTAAAACACTTAAGTAAAACAATATAAGCTCTGCTCATTTATTCTTAAAAATATTAATGGCCAAAAATTGGTGGGGAAACACAGTAAAAGGTGTACATATACCTCAACCAGCTCATCAAAATTACACGTGATGAGGTATCTGGAAACTACAGCGCTTAACAACAACAAAAGAACAAACTATGTATTTTATAATGTTACTTGACAGCAAACCAGTCAATAAATGTATCGTCTGCTTTGCTTGCTTTCAAGACTTTTTTCCAGATAATCGAGTTCCTGAGATGAGAGATCAAGAATGCGGGCAATAGCATAGACGTTTGCCAGTTGACTATTCACATCACTTAACAGAGATATTTATTAAGCTGATACTCATAATTGTGATAATGTTTACCTCAGAATATAATCGACAACGGAAAATCGTGATGACGGGTTATTCTCAGGTGTTTGGAACGAGTCCGTACTACCGCCACTATGTAGGAGACCAGAAAATAATAACATTTACAAATTAGTTATCGGGCCTTTAATTGTGTGGTATGCACTTCATCTTACTTCAAAAGTAAGCTCGAGCCGGTTTAGAAAATGAAGAACAGATTTGTAAAGGGAGGAAGCAATGAAGATGAAAATCGTCTTCATAGGAGATCGATAGGATGAAGAATCACTGAGAATGTGAGAACTCACCGCTATTTTCTCTCATGTTCCGTTTAAGATCATTGATAAGACCTTGTTGGGTGTGGATTAGTATGTCGCGCTCCCGTACCTCGTCTTCCAAACTGAGAACACGTCGTTCCCACTGAATAACAGCTTATTCATTGGTTATCTGTGTACAACTTTATGGATTTTTTAAAATATAACAGAAAAATGTAGTTATAGGCAGTATGAGTCTGCCGTCTGTCGTTCTTTTTTAATGAAATTCGAAGCCACTGGGTCAATGCAGTAAAAGCTTGCATCTTCCTCACAGACAACGTTAATGAATGTAATGCTTCGAGTGAGCACGAAGACCTAATTCAACTATGATTTAGTTATGTATCTAATTCGAGCCGAAAACATGTTGCAGTTCAATTAACGAACTCGATCGACTATTTGTGCAATGCTTGTACTGGCCAGTATCTCCTTCTGTTTTTCGAGTTCACGCTGCATATCTTCAATTTCGATTGATAGCAAGACATCCTGTAAAATCCACCGGAAGTTCACATATTATGCCTTAGTAATCACGTTAGACACTTTTAGAGTTTAAGCAAACTTTAGCTAAAGCTTCGCCTTTCTCTGCTTCTACTGCCTTTCTGATCGAATTCAACTCCTCCTGTAATGTCTCCTTTTCTTTGACAAGATGTGCTGATTTATCCCTCTCGCTATCCAGCTCATCCCTTAAACTACTTATTTTCAGCCAAAAAAGGAACCTTCCTAATCTATAAGTAGAAAAAGAAACTAGCCTTAATGATTCAATAACCCCTGTTTGTCGTGCCATGGTCTGTTTCTGATGATCCATAACGTCGTTGTTCTTTTCGACTAATTTGTTGACTTCAGATAACTTTTCTTTCAGTGTTATCAATTCATGATCCTTTTTCTCCACCAAGTCGCACAGCTCTGCTATTTCCGAAGACAGTTCACTGTACTGCTGTAATAGTGTAAGCTTAAAACTGACTTCATGAGTTTTTTAAATATCACGTGTAGTAAAAATTGCCGGTGGTACACTTCAATTTCTTAAAAATGCTCTACCATAATCTCGACACGTTTACGTATTGTCGGGGCACTAACTTCCTACACGGTTCCTAAAAGAATATGCGTGTTTCGTTTCATAAACAAGGCAACGCTACAAGCATTAATGAGGAATCTGGTGTTAGTTTCGTGGATTCGGTAGCATAAAAAAGATAATTGTTTAAAGCGGGCTACATCAATACTCTTTATTGTCATACGTGTATGTGACTGTAATGAACTATACTATGGTCGATTTATTAGTACCCATGACTTTAGGAAGGGTCCCAGAAGTTGCAGTTGTTACCTCCTTCACCATCGAAGTCGGAAAACATAGTTTTTAAAGCCAAGAATAAGTTTCTAGCAGGTGTCTGAGGTGGAGAACGAACGCGCTATTACTCTTTGCGAAGGCTAGCGCGTTCACCACCACACCACGCTGTTCCCTCTTTTCGACTGTCTCTCAGCTAATTTTATTGTTCAGTGCCATCAGCAATCACCCGTCAACGGAACTGATCTGCGGATATAACTAGCCGAGAGACGAGCGAAACGAAGGACCCACATGGTGTAGTGGTGAACGCGTTACCACCAGGAAACGGTGTTGGCGCGTTCGTTCCTCAGCGCAGACATCTACGGTCCGGAGATTTTGCAAATATTTCAGCATCACTGTGGCTGTATTTCGCATAATAACCTGCCGTGAAAATTTGTAGTAGGGAGCAAATAAAAAGTAAACACTAAGATTCTGGCTTTCCAAACTTTTGACATTTTTAATAAATTAAATTGTTTACTTGTTCGGCTTCAACATCAACTTGATCGACATATGCTCTTGCTTCCTCAAGTTCGTTCTGGAGTTTTTGGTTTTCTCGAAGTAGCTTCTCGACTACCACTTCCTTAAAAACTCATAACTGAAAACATGAGATAGTACCTAATGGTTTAATTGTATTTAGATCCCTTAGATTGGAAAAGTGTCATAAAATGGTCCTACGAGTGGAAAGTCCTTGGAATCCATATTATGATATTGTTGTTCAAGAATATTTAACTACTCACCACACGTGAGTTGTTCATCACGTCACTGATTTGTGCTAGCAATGAGCGATTCTCCTTATTGAGACATTTTTGGGAATCTGGCACAACTTTCAACATTGTATAATTTTCCTGAAGGATATGAACTACGTGGCAAACAACAACGAAACAATAAAATGCGCCGATTGTCTGCAGAACGGAACGAAAGCAGCGAACGAAAAACGATGGGTTTGGCCGTGGGTCATGTAGCGAGTCTTCTCAGGTGATATTTCGTTGAAATAAAGCTTGATTTTGTGAAGAAAGTGCATAGATGGTGCGTTATGCGTAATCATTCAGTGATTTGTGGCCGAACCATGGTGAAAAGGTGTGGTTAGGGAGCGTTTCAAAACTTGTTTTAGAGTCATAGGGCACCTACGATTTCACCCATAATTCATAGCCATTCAAAACAACAATGAGAATATTGGAAGAAACGGAAGAAATCTCACGAAAAGGGTGTTATAATGAGTGCAGTAAGACATCAGTGAGGGATGAAAAACATAAATGATGAATAAAAGACGATCTGAAATGCGATACAAATAACAATGAGGAATGCCGGTTGTACTATGGTGCCCGAAACCTAATGAAGGTATTGGTATGCTGCAAACTTCAAAATCAGACCATTAGTGCCTTTCCATTGTTGCGAATACTGAGCCGGTGTAGAGTGTCTTGGATGTCAGATGAGGGTAGCTGACTGAAAACAAAAGCGCTTACCAGAAGTAGCAATAAGCTGAACAAGATACTACTGCGATCGACTACAGATTCTATGTACGATGGCATTGTATGCAATGCTAAATCGCGTTGTATTCGCAGTCATCGTGCTGACATACCGCCAAGTGGCGGTGGAAACTAAAGACTGCTCAGACATTTTTTATTGTTCGCAAATTATCCACTGATGTGTTATGTCACATATAACAAGAGTGGTTCCTATAGATAGTTGCCGGTAAGATAGTGACAAATCACATGATATAACATACGTATATATGTACACATGTATATACATGTATGCATATAAGATGAATGATATAATGACCCCTCCCAACGGTTCACCGCCTCATCGTGACTGGGAGGTGTTCCTGGGTGTCGGACTGCGATGTACAGAGGGGGGAATCGTCCCACCGGTAGGGTCTCCCCAGCTGAGAAAGAAGAGTCCGGCGTTTCCATCAGGAACCCTAGCTAAGAGTAAACCAGTACCAAGATCCACCACCGTACTAGCATCAAACTAGTCGTATGGTGGCAAATTTCTCTCTGATCCACAAGGGCTGCGACCGCCTGTGGTGGCGAAGACCTGGGACAGACTTTGGTCAGGCTAACCTTGGGATTCCAGGGAACAACAGTGGCTTAACCAGCAAACCTCCGAAAAATGGTGATTGTGTGGGGCAGCACAACTAGTGAGGACGGGCCGTTCAAGTAACAAGTACCAAGTAAGATATAATGACGTATCGTAGCTTTGATAGCTTCAGAAATTTTTCGACTTTTTCTTGAACGATTTCTTAGTTATTCTACCACTGACGTAAGAACATAAATTTTTTACTCTCTTCTAAAAATAACGACTACTGAAATACCGAAGGATTTACTTTAAAAAATTTCTCTAAATACGAAACTGCACGTAGTTACATTAGAACATCGCACAGAAAATCATGAAAAGAATGAAGTCTACTATCAAGAAACTGATCAGGAAGAGATAGCGGAATCTTAAGAAATTTACTCAACACATCCGCCTATAGTTGCCGGAATGAGAAAGATCAGCAAAAAACGCATTTCACGTAGTTGTCGACAAAATCAGTAATGTCCGAAGTATCCAGTAAATTTTATGAGGACGTTGAAACCAAAGAACGTGCTTTAGTGAAAATTGTTAAGTTGGGTATTTCCGCCGTAGAAAAATGGCCATTCCAACAAAATAAAGTTAGCATGGCGGACCATTAGATTTCTTCGAAGTAAACTTGTGAGAGAAATTATTCGATGCACCAACAAATGGATGTTTGAGGCGAATGCGACTCGCTGTGATCTGTGGTAGTAATGCTTGTGCACCGTCAACAAAAACTTACCACCTCACTTCCTCACTCTACTTCGCCGGAACAATTAAACTAAAATCAACAACGGAAGTCCTTTTTTTGCCGTTGTGAGAAAGATTTGCTACAGATGATAGAAAGCGCTTAAAAACATAGACTTACAGATTTTACAACAGCAATCCGGTGAAAGTAGAAGCACCGATAAGAAAACAAGATAGATATAAAAGTTTCCTCGAATTATGAAGAGCACTGCCTTTTTATGATGAAGATATTTCTTTTTATAACGACCCAAAATGAAAAATGCTAACAGAGTTCCTCCAAATTCTCATATAAATTCTAACAAATTAGGATAGGAAAGCGCTCATTTTGAAAATTTGTGGTCAATTAATTACAGCGTTAGTGGACAAAACACAACTCAACTTGTCGATAGGATGAAGCGCGGGTGCAATGATGGGCAGGCGATTTTGTTTATAGTGGAAAGGCGAGCGAACGACATGAGGGTAGAAACTTGCCTTGAATCCAGTTGTGACGAACTTCCAGTCGGTGTTGAATAGCCCTCCGTATTATCGTCCGACATATTCAATTCGTTGCTCTGAATAGTTTACAGTATTCCAGTCCTTCTAAGCTAAACTACCAAACACTAATGAAAGTGAACAATAATTTTCCTTTTTTAAATTTCAGAATTCATAATATCTTTCCCTAAATTTCCCTTTCCCGCTTTCCCTCGCTTTTCCTAAATTTAGAGTTAAAAGTATGAAGGAGAACGTCATGTTGTCTCATAAAGAGTACGGAAAAAAACTGATAGTTATCGAAAACCCTTCACCGAAGAACAACTGAGGATAAATCGTAAAGCACTGAACTTAGCTTTGACCTGTTCGGTGCTGTTGCCATTCATGAACGTTATCGAAGCCTCAAGGCTCTCACGCGATGTATCCGTCTGCGAACGCTGCACCATTTGGCTCAATTCGCCTAAAAATGTGGGAAATGAAATGAAACGAGAATAGTTTGGAAAACTCTAGGAATTCGCCAAACTTAAAACTGAAACGAAAGGAGTGAATAGGGCGAAAACACTGACGAAGGAAAAAGATACTAGTACAAAGTCACTGTAGAGATAACTGTTTATGAATCGCATCGCAAACCCCAGTAGTATCGCCCCATTGTTGTACACTTCTTTCAGCACTAAGTACCATTTTACGAACCTTCTATAGATCACTATAGCATCGGCCTGTATGGAGCGACGACCCACACACGTTTGGCTTAACATACAGTGAGAACAAGTTAGAAGTTGGTTAAGATCACCGATTTTTAAAATTGAAAAGCATAAAGTTTGAAAATGTCATTTCAGAAAATAAATTGGTCCAAGGTAGAACATACGAGGAAATAAACGTTTTCCTCAATTTTTAGTCAACGGTAATTATTCTGCATCTGTAATTCCATGGAACACATCTCACTTATAGCGACAACATGATGGACCTCTAAATACCTACTAAGATTTTTTATTATTTCGCCAGTAAGATATAACTCATTGATTCTTTAAAAGGTCTAAATTCTATTCAGTAAACCTTAACTGCACAATTGTTTAGTTTTCTTTTTCTTTTCTGTTTTAAACTGATCCAACTATAATACCGAATAGGCTGACATCATTCAGTTATGTAATAGGTGAATTTATTGCTGTCAAATCCGGCCTTTGTAAAGGATGCAAAAGGTGAGAGGCAGTCATTTAAGTCTAGTGTACAGATTAAGATAACACCTAAAAATTAATAGACCCCGAATTTTGTCAACGAAAAGGTAAAATTCGCCAAGTGTCGAAATACGAAAACCATCACGATTCACTTATAAAATGCGAATTCTTCGAAACCGGTGCGGAATCATTTGACGCCTTCGATCGAAGCGCATTAGAATGACAAAAACTACTATTTATAACCGCAATGATGCCGTGATATTTACAAAATTTTGGACTGCAGGTGACTGCGATGGAGAACGAAAATTGTGATTTGTATTACAACTTCAGCTTAAGTGGATTCAGTGCCGAGTACTGCTCCCCAGATCAACCTCGTTTAAGGGTGATTGCAGATAGCACCTATAAGCTAATCAAACGACTGAGAAAAAGACGAAACGAAGGACCCGCATGGTGTGGTAGCGAACGCATTAGACCCCGGAAAGGGTAATAGCACATTCGATCGCCACCGCAGACACGTGCTGTCCGTAGTTTCCAAATATCCAAGCATAATTGTTATCTTTAACATCATATCCTACCATGAAAAAACAATAGGCAGTACATAAAAAGTGATCACTACTATTTGTTCTATTCATACTTTTACTTATGCCATGTTTCGTTTTCCTTTAGTCACTGTTCACACAATATCGTCTTGAATTAGGCGCCGTTGCTCCTGTAAGTTTAATACCGCTTATCGGATTAGTTGTTAAAAGTTCGCTTCGCAAAGTACACTTTTTTCTTTATCACAGTTAATCTAAACTATTTCTAGCGGAAAGGAAATTGTTCTGTTAGAGTGAAATGTATGTCAACCACCTACCGCAACCACCGCGTGCTATATTACGACACTGAGAAATCCGCTGCCACTACTGTACGAATTTCATGGTGATAGGCTCCTATGCATAACCAACAATAAAGCACCAGCTATTCTGCAGTTTTTTGTACCAAACCGACCAGCCAGTTACATAATGTCGTCATGTTGTATGTGATCGTAGGGTTGTTGACAAGGAAAAACATAAACTATACGATTGACAGAAACATTTTTCTCCATCATCCTACTGTAGGCCGAAAAAAATTTAATATTCCTTTTTTAATAAATTGATGAGTAACTTATAATGGCAATAATTTTCAAAAAAAACTCATTGACACCAGTTTATTTTCTCCAAGTAATTTCGTCATTCAATAGGGCAAGTATCGGCAGAGGTAATACTGCGAAAATTCTCTAACACAAAACGAGAAGGTGAGTCAGGAATCTAATGGCCAAGCAATGATTGTGATGTTAGACATTAAGTGGTCGTTGTCTAACGTTTCATTTCGACTTGGCAAAAAATCAGTATTCGCTTGTGATTCACGCATTCATATGTATGAGTGTTCTTCGAAGTTGTGACTGACAAACCTATGCATTGAAAGAAGTAAGAGCAACATCAGATTAAAGCTTAAATAATGCTTATATGCAAAACGTATGCAAGCGTTTAAAGTAAAGTACACAAGAATTACAGTTTGTAACTCTAAAAATCGGTGGCATAGTTCAAACGTGCTTACTTTAAAGGAATAAAATGAGTGCACTGAAAGGATAGGAATGGTAAAAGGCGTATCGGGACACGTGACATTAAGACCCGTGCAAAAAGCGAAGCTATGTCATCAAAGCTATTTACATGCTTGTAAATATAAAGCAAGTAAAGTGTAAATATGCGTGTTAAGAAGAGGTTTTTTCATAGGAAAGGAGGGCGAACCAACTCTGCATAAGATGACGATGCAATGTTGCTTTAGTGTAAGACGACAACATGCGAGAGTAAACGTTCTTAGCTCATTAGTGAATGATTCTAAATGGCGTTTGGTGTATTGCTCCAGCAAAGCTAGTATCGTCTCTATGCAATTGTTTCGTACTAATTTCTCACTTTCTGCCTTTATTCGTAATTAATGAGAAGTTACAGCGCATTGCGTTATTGATTAGGAATAAAAAATAACTACTGAATACTGCTCTATTAAGTAGCACTAAGGCAAGGTGCTGCATTTTGCTGTGAATGTTGGTCTAAAAGTGAGATCTTGAGATATAGATATATTGTACCATAATAAAGTAGAAATTTCAACGTGAGTATGGAGACTCAACAACAACGAAGTGGCTTGAAAAAAGGAAAGAGAAAATGATGGCGAAAACACCCTTCGTACCGACGAACAACTATCGGAAATATGACAAATAACATCCGTATTGTTCCTACGAATGCGATATATGACAAGTAGGAGAAACGGAAATAGTGCAAAATACAAGCAGCGCTTCAAGCACCTACAGAGTGAAAAACTGAGCTCAATTTCTAAAACGCCCAATATTTACCTGCGAGTTTTACCTTCCAAGTTTCAGAAAAATAAAATTATGATCCCATTAGTGACCGATGGGCTGATTTATTTTTTCTAATACCATGAAAACTATCGTTATTGATAAGTCAGTCTAAGATACAATGTTTCAGAAACTCTCTCGAAATCTTTAAAGATAAAAGGAAAAAGGTGCCGGCTTGATCAATCCCTGGGAAATGCACTATGCATTTGATTTCACTCAGCGTCGTTAGAACTAATTCAATACATATGTGGCCTTCATAATGACTCACGGTGGCCTATAGATGTATCGAGCCAGTGCTGCAATCCTCCCAGACAACTCTAGTAGCGATTTCGTGACCTCCGAAAGATGGAAGGCCTAGTGAGTCTGGGGCGCGGGATCGATCCTATGTCCATTGTTGGGCGCCTCCAAGCACTGCACTACACGCGCCGCTCAAAATCTTTAAACATATGAAAAGCGAATAATTCCTGGTGTTCTCCGGTCTATTTGAGTGGAAAACTAAAATACATGTATCAGCTATGCAAGAAAATATGGAATGATCACTTTATAAGGAAAAGAAGCGGCATATTCTTCCTTCAGAAATCTAGTTGTGTTGCAAAACCAATCGCGAAAGCTCTCCACCAAACGTGTTGTCTTCGTCAACACAATAGATGTGCAGTTTCATTCAGATTCTTCCGCAGGTTTTAGCTATTTAACTGGGATTTTCTAAAACACCTACTGTAAATGCAAAAAAGTAGATAAATTATGAAGAAGACCCATAATCAGGCGAACTGTAACCACAAGAAGTCCTGTCCTGCATCAGTAGAAACCGTTCGTATATACCTATGTAAAGCAGCGTAAACATGAATGAAAAAACTTCTTTTAAGCCGATTAAAGGACAGTTTAGAAGAACTTGTTTGGATTTTTTGTATTTCAATTCTTTCATCTTCTTAAATACTTTAACAAACAATGCAGAAATTTTGGCAGAATCGAAAATACTTTAAGCTCATTCAGGAAAAAGCTTTCCGGTTTCTTACCTTCATATTATCTTAGCAATTGAATGGAGACACTACTCGTATCACCTGTAATCTCACCGTACAACTAAAGTGAGCTCCGGTGGAATCTCCACTCATCATTGTTGCGTACTAGTGCTATTCAATAGAACAACGAGGCTTGATTTGAGAAACACAACACTTCTACTATGAGATGCTTTATTGCTACAGTCTTTGCTAAAAAAAAGTAGCTACAAAGCTTCGACAACTTTTCCTGTGACATATCTACTCTTTACCCCTAGATGCGCTTCCGAATGAAAATTTCAAACTTCTTATCAGTTGCAGGACTTTACTGTGAAAGGAACCATTGCTGTGCTTTGCAGTTTGACTCTAAAGAACACCATCTAACCCTGATAAAGTGGCGAATCAGTGGAAGCTGAGAAAAAGCGGTCTGGGCTACACTGAAATAAGTGGAACACTATCCTTAGAAGCATGAGCAATCAACGGGATAACTAGTACTTTCACAAGATTTTTTCCTTACTAAATTACAGCATCTCATAAACAAATTTATTTGCTTTTGTGCACTTGTTATACGGCGTACACCATAGAGGAAAACCACGTTGAAGAAGGCAAAGTGTCAAAATAGAGGTCTCCCAGTTGGGAGCTGACTGTTTTGCCGCATAAGAAAGACATAAGAAAATCCCAGAATACGGGTTGCAGTTACATTTCATGGGAAGTTATACTGATGGATGTATCGTAGAATTTAAAAACAAGGTTCAGTTTCTGAATATGGAAGACAGAAGAAAAACGCAAACTTAGAAAGACGTACATTAGGCAGAAAGAACATGTTAACGAGTATAAGAATATGGTGTATCGTGGCGAAGCAATACTCTCGCAAAGATCGCAAGACGACGACCGACTGTCGAAACGACCGATCAAACATTGCTTGACGTACGGCGACGGTTCGCGACCGCCAGATGCTGAGCGCGACAGGGGTCGCATGCCAACTTACTTACGAACACATGAGTTCCGGTGCTATTTTTACACAATGTATCCCAAAAATGAAAAAAATATCGAAACGTCAAATGGAATCCTTTGGTAATGAGCATTGATGATTAATTTCAATACTTCCACTCATCACTCTTTTCGACTGTATTTGCATTCCACTTTAAAATACGACATGAATTTTTCAAGACGTTTTGAGTGTCTTCAATAGTCTAGTGTTGAAGAACTACTGAATATTAAATAAGTGACCAACTTCCAAGTCATTGCTACGATAGCTTACTGTGCCAAATATCATCTTCAACGCTATCGCTTTCTGAACCACTTTACTTGTCATCCATAAAAGGTGATGAAAGACACGAAAATTTTTTAGAACAACAAAATTTAGCAAGGTTAAACGTGTGGACGCAGGAAGGAAAAGTACACAAAGAGAACAGTTTAGGAGTAAGAGGTAAAACTTTATCAGCAATGCTTATCATCAATATCTTCGGAAGACTTAACCGTTTCTCAGCACTCATCTGTTAGTTGCACGCCAATGACTAATAGGAATGATGAGAAGTTTGTTCACTGATAAGAACATTAAATTTCTTGCGTTAACGTCAATATGAGCAATGAGTAATGCCCGAATTAGACGTTCCCAGTTTTTTGTCCAAATCAAACACGAGATTACTGCAGAATATTCATTTGAGCCTGTATGAAATCATTGCGAAATATACGTTTCTCAGATCTGCACGCAATAAAACTACAAAAAGCTGAATAAGTTCCTTTCCTTCAGATATTCACTGCATACTGTTACAATGAGAGTAAAAGGAAAATGGTAAGCTAAATTCAAAAGTCCATAATGAAGGGATATAAGCTGGATATACTTTAGGACTTCAGAAGAACTGTTTGATGAAAGCGTGTCAGAAACCGTATGAAGACAAATCAGCATCCGTAGCTGTTCAACACTTCAAAAGAACCTACTGTCGTGGACGGAAGGACCTGCCTATACGCATTATCATCTCTTCACATTTTCCATCACATAATATTCCTTCACACTCCATATTAGATGCTAGCATCATTTGTTCTGAATTCGTCACGTTATTTCTACGGATGACTGCTTAACACGCCACTTATTCCGAATTCATTCTTCATCGATTGTCTTACCAATGCTTTTTTTGTATTGGCTCTATAGAATATGGTTCTCAACTAACCAACACAATAAGCAGATTTAATTCGTGAAGAGTTTTTGCGTTGTTTATTCAGAAAGCCCGTAATAGATTTTTAAAAAAATAGACAATCAATATTTCGCCTTGACAACTCAACAGATGTTAACATATAATTCTCAGTGAAGAAGAAGCCCTATCACGAGTCGTTCCTAGCGATAATGGGAAAATGATTTCGCAGATGAACTAATATAAGGTGCAAGAAGAACTGCGAAATGCTACTTATGCAGAAAGCATTGACATACAACGAAAAACGCGATTCAAGTCCAACCATTAGACTAACGCCAATGTGTTTACCGCTGTAGTTTAGTGAAACGGCTAATACAAACACTATCTTATACTTTCTCTCCAGAAACCTCTTCCACATTTTTCATTTCTCTTGTAGCCAAACAAATCATATACATAAAATGGAACTTTTTTAACAACGTAAAGAATCCATCGGAGACCCATTGCATTTTTATAAGGTGATAAGCCAACGATAGATTGCTTCTCGTCGACTGGCGTTCGCTGGTCGACCGGAGGAAGTGCTGCGAATGGTACGGTTGGCGTAGGCGCCCTAACCATCCATCCACCCATCCATTTATTACCTCGGATAATGCGGGTCAATCGATAACGTGGAGTCTGTTGAGCCCATCGACCTTATTGTATGCACATCGTCCGATCGTCGCACTTTTAATCAAAATCGTCAGGCGAATTTCCTGTATCGTTTACATTCGATTTTTTGCTGTAGTTATTCAGTCTCTAAATGGCAGCGTAATGTTCGAGAAACGCCCTCCAAAACTAATATACTTGATGGAGAATCACTACGCCTTCGATCAAGGTCAGTTTATCGGGAACCAAAAATCTTATTCAACCACCGACCGCAATGAACACTCACTAATACAGCTACAGTACTGCACACTTAGGGAACGAAATTAGTAACAGTTATGGTAGCACAGTAGATCATTCGAAAAAATCCGAGAAATTAAGCGGAGTTTTGGCGCATCCAAACTTCTTTATAGCACTGATTTATGATTTAGACGTTAGTTGTTTCTAATCGATCGAAATGGAGAGTTTTTTTTCATTCAAAATCGTAAAGGAAGCATTGCCACTTTTGTAAAAACGCCGAGTACGTTTTATCAAAACCTCTACTTTTACCGTAATAGTATTGTTTTGTGCCGGAGAAAACTTTTTGACATTCTTCGCAGTCAAATTCCTTTAAAAATTTTTGACGTTGACAAATAAAGTTAAGGATTAATAGAGAGAAGTAATTCGTGTCCAACTATTAAGTGCAAATGTTTCGTTTAGTTGTGTAGAGTGGAATATCTGCATAAAAGACGTACAATTTACTTAAGGCAAACGAAAGCTGTGATTGTATCATGAGTGAGGAAGAACATTACAGAAGATGTCAGTGTCACCGAAGAGCAATTAGATCGTTTACCTCGACAGCTGATTGTTCGACGATTCGACTTATTCTGCTTTTGTTTTGCAATGATCACATACACTTTCGATGTTATCAGCGACGTCACTACCGCAATTTTTCATTATTATGATGGCAGGGTGAGTTCTGGCTAGTACTGAGTAATCTATACAGCCAGTGATACTTCTCATCTCACCAAATACCTAGAAGTCGGAGAAAAGTGTTAGTGTAATGGCTGCTTACAATTGATTCTATTTACGAAGCATGGAAAGCGTTCAGACTTAATCCATCTCGGTTTGGCGCGTCATGCATTCGACTTCATCAAGCATCACCAACAGCTGATTGAATGAAAATCTGACCTATACAGTATCTCTCCGTTGTCCTACAGATGTGTCGAGTCAGTGCTGCTTTGCCCTAAATAAGTCTGGTAGCAATTTGCCGAACCCGGAAAAAGCCTTAGTGAACCTGGGGCTCGGAATTGAACCCATGTGTAGTGCAGGGCACCACTAATCACTCCACTGCACTTACCGTTTTTCTAGTTATAGATCTACAAAGTGAGAAATCCGCTCATCTTATCGCTGATCAGTTTGTGCACGAAAGTCATTTTGCAGATGATTGCATGCTTGTTCATCCTTCTCTTGTCGCTGGTGCCATCCATCGTTTTAAATGCGGTCTCCTTTGCATGGATCGTTGACGACAGTCGTCTTAAGACAAAGTCGAGAGGAAAATCAAATAACGACGTGATGAAATGTGAAACTTACGGCAATCACGGTCTACTATGCATTCTTCAGGTTTGCGTTTTTAGCGGTAGAAGCTTCCAAATACAATAAGGCTTTCGCAGTCGTTGAACCTTCAATTAACCATTTTTTCCCATATGTTCTTTTCAAACACAGCAATGGTAAACAAACTGAAATAAACAATAATCAAATGAAGAACAGCTAGATGAGTAAATGGTTGGTAAGATAACAATTTCTTTCCAGACAGAAACTTTTATGTCCGATTTCCATCCTTTCACAAGAGCTACAAATTCACCAAACTTTAACCTATATGCCGCTATCATATATTCTGTTCCTTTAGCATTTTGACATTGCTTGACTCCATTCAGAATTGCAATAGAATTTTCAACCATCTTGTCCCGGTTTATTTTTCCATCGCTGTTTTTTATCTGCAAATTTATTATTCTCACGACTTTTTAATGCTGTCGTAAGGGTGGACTAAAAAAATCGAATCCATCATTAATTCTTTTGTCGATGATAGTCTCTACATCGCTTCCAAACTAAGACATCCCTGCTAAAGGTTGTCCTATTGGCCTCGTTCACTTCACTTCTCTATCCTTAATTAAAAGAGAAAGAATGATGAGAGGAATCGAAAGCATGACTTAGAACTTATACCCAGTTGTTTGAAGTGTTCAGGAGAATACTTTAGTTGACTATAATCTTGGAATTAGATAGTCTAGTTTAAATAAGTTTATTTTTTTTTTGCACAGATCGGTCCTTTATGGTGGTTCTACAAGGCGCTCGTACATGGTATTCGTTTTCGGCTTGAATCCGACCCTATAAAACGACGCAAGCACTTCTGTCGAATGATTGAAGCCGAAAAAGACGCGACGATGTTGCGATTTTTCGAGAGCTTCCTGGAGTCCGCTCCTCAGCTGATCATCCAAGGCAATATACTTTCAGAGTTTCTGAGATGGCATTTGAACGAGACAAGCAGCATACTGAACCTTCCGTGTTGGAGTAGGTTACGGTTATGATTAGTACAAGCTCTACTTCCTAATTCCTTTTTACCTTTTCATTAGCAAATATTTTAAAGGCTATAGCCGGCGGTTGAAATGGTTTCAGTGTATGTGCAAATGTTATCGATGGTGCTGTCATTGCTTAGCATCTGCTGGTCAATTTCTATCCAACATCGAAGTCTCCGAATGGTGAGACCAGACAAAGTGAACATGCATCCTCATGAAAGCATCCTTCAAGTATGTGCAAGTTTTGAATAATCCCTATGTCGGAATAGATAATGTTAAGAAATCAGTAATTTTTCGCACGTCGGACTCTCTATTAACCTCGTCATTGTTTGAACAATTCTTTCTACTTCTGTTCAGCAAACACGAGGTGCTATTTCATTTCTTTTCTTTCTTTGCATTACGTAAAAGCTGACGTTTCGGCGGATTTGGCCTTCCTCAAAGCCTGGAAGGGTCAAGTTGACAGCAGCCTATTCGGCCAAACACCTCCATAACCAAACAGAGAAAACGCTAAACCAAGATTTAAATCACATTAAACACACCTTTCCACACTCACGGCTTTCTATGAGGCTTCCACTGAGTATGTCGCGTGAAGAACAACCGCACAGAATTCACATAGAAGTGTAATGTGCTCTTCCCATCAGAATAACAGGCTTACATAATGTCCATAATATCACGCCTGACAATGAGGCGTTCTTCCCTGCGGTTCATTTTCGGATTTCAGGAATTAGTCCAGAATACTTCGAGAGTTTTGCGCGCTTGTGTTCTTGATTCCTGCGCGAGGATCGTGGCACGTACTTCAAAGTCCTCCCCGTAATGTCTCTGGGTCCCATGCGTGCCTAGCGGTGTATTTTGTTTATGTTTGCCGGCTAGGTGTTCTTTTATGCGGACACAAAGGGGCCTGCCCGTTTCGCCAATGCATTCGTCTCCTCACGCCTTACAGGAGATCAGATAAACTATACCCGAGCTCATGCAATCACCATCTTTACCATTGGGGCGAATTATGCAATTTTGCGTTGCACATAGACGGTCACATAGGCGGTTACGAACTACCTGGCGCCTAAGATTACTCGGTGGCATTCCAACTACGTTTACCGAGTTCTCTAGACCCGCCCTTCTTAAGCAACGTTTTATAGCTGCACTTACATCATTTGAGATGAAGGGCAGGATAAACGGGACCTTTTTATCGCTAGAGTTATCGTTTGGGGGCCTCCGATTTTTCTACACCTTTCCCGAACTACAGTTTCGTAGCCATTAAAAATGGCTATTTGCCGTGCCTAGTTCCAGGACTCCTCTCTCTGCTCTCTTTCCGTGCACACGTTGGTTGCAAGCGCTCCTTTCGTGGGATAGAGGTGAGAAGAGAGGTAATGTACCAAGATTTTTTTACTACTTGGCTTTCGGTACAACTTCGTAATGTAGCCATTTTCTGACAGGTTGATTTGGACGTTCAGGAATGGAAACCATTTTTTTCGAAGCCGACTTTCGCTGAACCTCGGTGTGACTAATCAATATGCATTCCTTCTTGATAAGCTTACACGAGGTTGATAAATATATTTATTTTCGGCT
The DNA here is from genome assembly GCA_900624975.1 of Angiostrongylus costaricensis. Classification (NCBI taxonomy): domain Eukaryota; kingdom Metazoa; phylum Nematoda; class Chromadorea; order Rhabditida; family Metastrongylidae; genus Angiostrongylus; species Angiostrongylus costaricensis. Next base: position 230 of record UYYA01000827.1, on the reverse strand, counting down.
AACGTTTCGACGTCTTCGTCTTCCTCAGAGCCGATGATCCGAGTCGATGGTCCATGATTGTTGTTCGTCTCGACGTTGCAGCTTCGCCTTCGTGTCGAGCCAGGTCTTCCTCAGTGATCCATCTTCTCGAATCGAGGTTTTCGGAATTCCAGAGAACCACAATGGCTTAACCAGCAAATTTCCAAAAAATGGTGATTATGCTGGGGTCGCGCCACTGGTGAGGACTGGCC